>JAWQFJ010024155.1:0-15000 GCA_034096865.1 Theodoxus fluviatilis | reverse complement strand
TCTGTACTGTAGTCCACCTCACTGCCTTATCCCATTATGAGTCTCTACTGTAGTCCACAGCACTTCTTTATCCCATAGGAGACTCTACTGTAGCCCACATCCCAACCTTGTCTCATTATGAGTCTGTGCTGTAGCCCACCTCCCAGCCTTGTCCCATTATGAGTCTCTACTGTAGTCCACCTCTCTGCCTTGTCCCAATTTATAGTTTGTAATGTAGTCCAACTCTTACTTCCCCACTTTACACTCCCTGTATTCTTTTTCATCTCCTTATCTTTTTATATTTTTTAAAATCCTTTTCATTCTTATTTTGCTTCTTTTCCTTGTCTTCTGTTTCATTAGTTTTCTATTCCTTCTTGTGGTCCATTGCTCGTATTTGTTTCTGCCTCTCATCTTACACCTTCTGTTATTTCCGTGTTTTCTTTTTTCTTCTCGCTACTGTGACTGCTTCATGTACACTCCATCGAATTATGTTCCTCCTCTTTCCGTGATTTGTCTTTTCCTTATCCTCTGCCCACTTTTCATTATCTTCCTGATGTTGCTCCTGTTCCTTTCCACTACAACATTGTCCTCCGTATCCTCTGTCTCTCTCTGCTCCTCCATCTTTTTTGCCTTTACATGTGACTCAGTCCCCGATTCTATTTGTGGTTCATTTTCCGCCATGTTGTATTTTGTCGTGTATCCTGTTTTCTTTCCTGCTCCTTCTTCCCCACCTCTACCTACTTCGTCCTCTACCTCTAACCTGTACTCCTCATTCTCTTCCATCTCTCGCTTTTTCCCATTGGAATCACATGACACAGCATCGCTGCCATCCGATGAGGACGATAGTTCTCTGCGGATGTTGAAGGAAACGTATGGGGTCAAGAACAGATGAGAGGGTCACATGAACTCTACTTCCATCTTCCAGCTTACCATTAACTTAGAGGCTGACAACGATGTGTTCTTCAGTGAGGTGGGGGAATGGAGGGAAGTGGAACACAGCCAATTCTGTCTCCCAGTCCTGCAGTGCTCTTGAAACCCTGCATTAGCTGCATTTTTTTCTCATTTTCTATTTTAGTTGAGAGTTTACGAATATGAAAAATCATTTTCTCCTTTCTAAATTCTAGCTCATCCTCACTTAATGTCTTTAGACTCTTTAATAAATAATACAGATTCCTCAAGGAGAGAGAGAGAGAGAGAGAGAGAGAGAGAGAGAGAGAGAGAGAGAGAGAGAGAGAGAGAGAGAGAGAGAAGAGGAGAAGAGAGAGAGAAGGGAAAGAGAGAGAGAAAGAGAGAGAGAAGAGCTGAAATAGGGAGAGAGAGAGAAAAGAGAGAAAGAGAGAGAGAGAGTGAGAGAGAGAGAAGAGAAGATAAGGAAGGGACGAGAGAGAGAAATGAAGGGATAAAAACTACTAAAGTTGGTCATCTAATTGTTCCTTCTGCGCATTGCCATAGTGACAGGATGCACGCCACGACGAGCACGAGTTTCAGTGTGTAACGCTGAATCCTTTCTTTCTTTGCAGAGACAGAGGTGTAGGGAAGCCATGGGAAGGGAGGTGAGTGGCATCCTCTCTTTGCCTCCATGCACTCTGTCTACGTCTTCCAGAGCTACAAACACGTCAAGGAAGTCAGGTTTTTTCCAAATCAGACTGGACACGCCTCGCGAACTAATTTATATAGATTTTTCAAAATGAAAAAAGCAATATTGAAATCACTTTCTGTGTGTCTACGTATCGAAACTTTGAATACATTAAAAACTTTATTTATACAGGGTTACACACGAATATTGTCCATTTTCTATTGTGCCTTTTAACACCAACAAAAATATCCCCCCTCCCCTCTCTCTCTCTCTCTCTCTCTCTCTCTCTCTCTCTCTCTCTCTCTCTCTCTGTCTGTCTGTCTCTCTCTCTCATAGACAATCTGCAATCCATGTCTAAAAAGCTTGGTCTTACCATAAAGACTTGAAAACCCAAAATCATGTTTGTCCGAGAGAGGGATTAATGAGTCGGGGAGAAAGGAGGACTTTGCGACAAGATGTCAATCACAAAGAAGAAAACTAGAATCGTAATCGCTTCTGATGCGAGCTCTGTCAACGTGCACCGAAAGTGGGCACTACTACCAACGCGAGTGGGATGCGCCTGCGAAGTGCCTACGTCGCGTCTGCGAGTCAGGAGTCTGGTCAACATAGAGTCCGTGTTATGAATAAAGGCGAAACCTGATGCCACCGCCTTCCCAACTGCTGCCTTCCTAGGGGGCGTGGAGGGGGAGAGACACACCTACTGTATGCCCCTGCCTGCTCCAGCTAAATACGAGGCCATCACTGCACACCCTCTTTCATGTGTGTAGCACCTCCTTGGGGAGGTAGAAAAGGGGAGACAGGACAACTCAAGATCACCAGTCTCTGGCGAAGCTGACCTACAGCTGGGACAGGCTGATGGACTCAAGGCTGGGGCGCGTTTCTTATTCGAGGTGCACTCCTCGAGGGCTAGCCGAGGGCAAGGAAGACATCGGAGAAGTGGCTAATCATCAATTATCAATGCGAAAGGCCGAGAGAGCATAAATGTGTCCTGGCGCCAGAGTCGGTGAAGAAGTTGCCGACAGACGAATCAACTGACGATGCAGATATCACAGCAGTTTATTCGCTTGATAGAACATACCATGGTGATATCTCAAATGGCACCGGAACTTTTTCAACGAAAAGAAAGCAACCCGGGTTTAATTATAGAGAATTTTGTCAAAAACGTGCCTCGATACAATTCGATCAATTCAAGGACATAATTGAAAGAGTAGACATGTACGGTGCTTCGTGTATACAAACGATGATAAATTTCGACAATGCTTGTCCATTCTCACAGACGTCCTTCACACACGTCACTATGGTTTCCAACGTTGTGACGAATTGTTCCTTTCCTCTTTGGACCCATGCAACGACGCAAAGGAGACATGGAGCAACAAATACCTTTAGCAAACATACAGTGTTAGCTCACGAGCTCTCCTTGCATTTAGAATGCTTTTGTTGGCAACTGTGGCAGTTGTGCCTTTTTCCCTTTTTGTGTTGGGAGTGTGGGGGCCGACCAGGCCTTAAATAATGTTTGCTTGTGTAGGGACAAGTCACGCCTTTAGAGTAGTTTGTTGTGGTGAGACGGTGGACAGCGCTAAATGAGAATGAGTTGACTTTGACAAAACTTTGGTATTGATTACGTCATACAGTGCTTGACGGCGTCATATTCAATTCTGGACTGCGTAATGAATTCTTTAGAGAGAGGGGCGAGGTTGGTCTCGGGCGAGATGTTGTGCGTTGAACGCGAGTGAAACTGAAAGACGGATGAAATTGAAACGATCCCCGATCTCAGAATGATGTGATTTGCTTCAAGGACGAAATGTCTGACCCTCCCTTATCAGACACCACTCTTGGTGGAGAATTTGAGTGATGAATCGGCACAATGTTGGCTGGCCATAGCTACCTACAGGAAGAAGACCGGTTGAAGTCTGTGGTGGGGTGCATATGAATTTACTACACGGTTGTTGGCAACTAAATCGGAAGTTTGCTACTAAATTGCGAAGTAAGGTGTGCATGAAAGCTGTCTACGCGTAGTTACCTACTAAGTTGGCCACTAAACAACCCAAAATTTAGTGGTGCTCTGTATCATCACACTACACGGCTGAGTAGCCAACTATTTGCACAATTCAATGGCGGACTTGTCTCCGGTTCGCACAGAAAATGCTATATTTCGGGATACTAGAGACCCATCCAAAGAAAATTTAAGCCATGAACAGCATTAATTTATCAAAGCTGTATGTTGAATGCATTAATAGGTCGTGAAAGCTCCTACATTTTTCAAATGGAATGCAGGTCGACGCATCCACGCCAAAGCATGTGTTGACATCGTTTGTGTTGACATGATTTTACGCTCTCGCTCGAGCCTCAGCGCGCACTTTCCCCACCAAACTCGTGAAACCCTGGCGTACGTCGACACGCATTTCCTCGTTTACAAAAATAAAGCAATTTAATCTGAACAGTGTTTACATAACAAAACTCCATTTTAAATGCATCCTGTTCATGGCATCAGGTAAAACTAGCTTTGTTCACAATGTCAACACATGCTTCGGCGTGGATGCCCTTGGCTCGTATCCAGAATGGCGAGTTATTTTAACCCCGATTTATCTCTAAACTCAGACGATTCCAACTGTCTGTTCCGCTCTCCCTTGGCTGGAAACCAGTTTATATAGCAAAGCGCAACCTAGGATCCTCTGACGAGCGTACCTTATCTAACCAATCAAGATAACCCGGGGTTAGGGGATAAATCGAGTGTTAAAAAGATAAATCGCCGTTCTGGATACTGGCCCAGAATGGTATGAAAAACTCTGCAAAAGTCAGAGATTTACCCTCTACCGTTCTTTCAAATTCCTACTGCACTGTGAAAGTTATGTTAGTGATATTAACATTTTAAAAAATCAGAGATGCTTTTGTACCCTTCCGATTGTGTAGCAATAGTCTCAGAGTGAACGCAAGGTCAAGGGTTAAAAATGTAGACTTACATTGTCCATTTTGTGAGGAGGATGAAACTTAGATTCATGTTTTACTTAAATGTCATGCATACACTGATTTGAGAGAAAAGTGTCTTTCAATACATGTGTCCAAAAATGGGTATGCTAGCGTGTCCAGTTTAATTGCAGGCCACGAAATACGAAAAACGAGGGATGTCGCAATGTTTGTATTTTATGCTTTTAAACGTCGAGCAGAGAAAATGTTGCATAGAGTCATGTGTTTGTCAAATTCACACTGCAGGTTTGCGCTTGTGAAGGCATAACAAGCTTCAATCGTTTTTAAAAAAACATTTATTGACAAATCTCTTTGACTGTAAATAGAATTCACAAATGTAGTCATCGTGATTTGACATGCAGGGTATCAATCCATTAATGAGTAGTGAGTACTCTTCACTACTTTTAGGGTCTTTAATTTCGCTTGTAATTGTATTTCTTGTATAGTTATTCATAGCTACACTGTTTTAAAGTTTGTAAATATAGGATAACATCAGATGTGCCGTCGGCCAATTAAAGATCAATCAATTGATAAATCAATTAATTAATCAGTCAATCAATATGTCTCTCTGCCTGTCTGTCTGTCTGTCTGTCTGTCTGTCTGTCTGTCTGTCTGTCTGTCTGTCTGTCTGTCTCTCTCTCTGTCTCTGTCTCTGTCTCTCTCTCTCTGTCTCTCTCTGTCTCTCTCTCTCTCTCTCTCTTTCTCTTTCTCTCTCTCTCTCTCTGTGTGTGTGTGTGTGTGTGTGTGTGTGTGCGTGTGTGTGTGGTGATGTATATCCTGCTGAATTTATCTATGGCCACAACTGAGCTTGAGTTGATGTGTTTTTTTTTTCTTTTTCAGCCGGTGAGTGCCTCTTAACTGGGTTCCTCGCTTCATGATGTGTGCTGACGCCAGCACGAGCTATGTGAAACCTTTCCAACCTCTCATCCAGAAGTAGCTTTCTTCTCATTGCTTTTGTTTGAAGACATGACCGTTTGCTTTGTAGATATATGTTGCAATGAAGTAGCATGACAAGACTACATTATTCAAAATTTATTAGCAAGAAAATTATTATTTTGTCCAGAGGGTCAGAGCAGAACTTGGATTTTCATGTGTTGTAGCTCACATGTCATAGTGAATGTAGCATATTTCGAATTGAGTTTCAGTGCACACACTCTACCCTTCTTTAAACGTAATATAATAGTAATGCAGAGTATTGTGTAAGGCAGACCATAGCAGCAGGGTTATTTTTCTTTCATGTTTCTTCCTGCAAAATAAGCCAAAGGGACAGTTGGTACAAAGAAAATAATTGCACAAGACAATGATCTCGGGTCTCAACACCAGTGTGACATTCATCTAGCAACTCCACTCTCATAGACGTCCTCCACACACGTCACTATTGTTTCCAACGTTGTGACGAATTAGTCCTTTCCTCTTTGGACCCATGCAACGACGCAAAGGAAAAACGGAGCAACAAATACCTTTAGCAAACAAACACTGTTACCTCACGAGCTCCCCTTGCATTTAGAAAGCTTTTGTTTGCAACTGAGTCAATGCCTTTATCAAAGAAGAAACGGAGTTTGTGGCAAACACAACTGTGCAACACACATACGACGACAAACAGCATTAGACGAATCGCAGCGCCTAAATTGTCCGTACCCAGAGAATAACAATTCCGAAGCCTATGACGCAACAAACAAGCCTTGTGGAGAATCGAATCCCATTTTCGGAACGTTCATGACGAAAGACAACAATCTCCTCAGGGTCTGGATCAGCAGAGCTTGGGTCATCCCGCCCTTGCATTCTCTGTACAAGGAAGCATGGCGACGCCAGCCTAGATGAAGTGAAGAAGTTCTGGCATTTTTTTCTCTGTACAAAAACTGAACATGCAACACAGAAAGACACGACGATCTGCTCACGACGTCAACCTAGAAGAGGTGGAGAGGCAGCCTTTCTCCATACCACGGCCTCCACAGCAGTTCCCGTCACTGACAGCTGGAGTCAGACCCAGTAAGGGAGACAGACACAGTGACGGTTTTATTACTAAGGTCGTGTGCCTTTCGCTCCAAGGTAATGGTCATGGTGTGAAGTCACGTTTGGTCCGTGAAAATATGTTGAGAAATGTAAATTGCTGATGAAAAAACAAGAACATTCACCTTTTAGATAAGAAACATGTTGGAAGTGCGGATGAGCCCGCTACATCGTAGCACAGATGATGCAGAGTGCAACGGAACGCAGGGTATTACTTTTACAAATAGCAACAAGGAGGAAAATCGTCGATGACTTCCGCCGTCTCTTTTGCATGGGCGAATGTTTTGCACGCTATGTAATTTGCAGAATGAATACGAACGACCCTCCTGCAAAACTACCTCGTAGAGCTGAAAAGGTGTCGCTTGTCGGGAGAGATTTTCCACAAAAACATGTGTGATAGCGGAGGGAGGCAACTCTCTGATGACTTCCGCCGACTTTTTTGCACGGTTGACTTTTTAGCACGTTACACTGCCTACAGACATTGCACTGCAGAGCAAAGAACTCAAGACTTAGGCAGTGATGTTATCCAGTCACTACACTGAAAAAAATGCCATTTAATTCAGGAGAAAATGGCGACATCGTCACATTCTGGAGGGGGATACTCTTCAAAGAAGAAGCTAGAACATAACTGGAGAGTCCGTCTTACTGTCAATACATTCAACACCAATCATTCCTTTCTCAATGGAAGGAGACGTCTGTATTGTCTCTGACAGGTAAACCATTGTGCAGTACTTTTCATGGCAGACCCCATGCCTCTGCACACTTAAAATACCTGGTTTGACAGTCTGGAGACTATGGAACAACAGTCGGAACACCAGCCTTCCGCAGATGCTGGGATCCGTCCCCCAAGGCCTGTGCTGCACGGGATCACGCGAGAATTGACAAGAAATGATTCCTTCAAATTTGTGGCGTGACATCTAACTGACGATGGTCCTCAACTGTATTGAGTTAGCAAAAAATCGTCGAGAAATCAAGTTATGCCACATTATTTTCTTTGAATAACAGAGAATATTTCTTCAAATTTGCGCAACACCTCGATGGCGTCTTCGCCACCAGTTTGAATCTGAATACTTTCCTGAAAAATGATGTTTTATCGACTATAGTCATCTACAAGACTAAGGATTCATCTCACAACTTTAGAGTAAGAAAGGCTTTCTCCCGTGATTCCACAGTCTCTGTTTCGACTTCCATGACGTCGAAACCAGTGGAAGGGAAGCACCTCTTCAGGGAAGGCCACCGTCCTCCATCCCATCACGTGTCTTTGACGTACAGTGGCGCTCTTGTCTCAAGCCCCGTCCACACCTCTGGACTCTGTGACGTAGGTGGAGGAGGGACCTCGGTCTCCATGACGACCAGCCACAACAATCTCGACGTCTGCGTTGGTGAGGAGACAGGAAGTCGTCACGCCATGATGGTCTGAGGCGACGGACACCGTGGTGGTGGCACGGCTTGACAGCACTGGATCTCCAAGAGGACAGGAACATGCCTGACGCAGTGAAGAGGACAAACATTCGTTTGAGAGGGTCAGCAGCCTGTTCCGATTTAAAATAACAACTCAAAATGTTTAACAAATTGAAAGTATTAAAGCTACACCTCTTGCCAATTAACGGTTGGTGTGAAGGAAAAGAATCGGTCTATGATGCAGTGCAACCAGCAGGCACGGGTTCCAGAGACCAAGCACGTGATCAATCCGCAAAAAATGTTTTTCTTTAGATCTGGGAGAGAAACAAAAATCTAAGAGAAGACAAACGGCATGAAACAATAATAATTTGAAATAAATATGTGTTGAAACTGCTTTCCTGTCACAGACGGATAATCAAAGGCATGATGACGTCATTCAAGCGTCGTAAAGGAGCAACGTCCATCAGACCAATTTTTTAGAATCTGAAACAAATAAGGGATTTTGGGTTCCACACATCAATGACAATTCAAACTGGCAGGACCTGTACTACATTGTACAATCACAAAAAACAGTCAATCGGGTTAGCATTTGGATGTGTAAGGCAGGAATAGTTTTCCCTGGAAAATGGCAACACTAGCACTTTCTGACGGGTGTGCATTCATCACAGACAAAAGTTTCAATGAATATGAATTTTTGGTGACAAAAGACGAATTACTGCTGCCCGGGATGTTGAAAAACAAAGAAGAACCAAGGCACGTGTCCGGGCTCAGAAAGACAACACAAAACAGGTTGTCAACGTTTCGGGTATTGCACCCTTCAACAGGACAGACACAAAAAAAGACAGACTCAACTTTGCGACCAGTATTAGGCAAACGAAGCTATGAATTGTTAGACGTTGGGAGTATTGAAAAGTGAACAGATTTCAATTTGATGAGCAGAAATCAAGGCAATCACGTTAGCACGTGGATGTGAAACTCGGGTAAAATGGAAGAGGGGAAGAATGGAGGTGACTGGGAGGGGGTAGGGAACTGAACTTAACTGAACGCTATGTTATTCACACGCCGACTGCCGATTGAACAGTAACAATATAACAACAAGTATAAGAAATACATATTTTCTCACACGGATCAAACATACAAATCATTTAGCGGTTAATACATCCGTGAGGTTGCTAAATAAGTAGGACATTTCTTTTCCCTTCTCCTCAGATCATACATCGATAAATCATTTGTTGTTCGGTTATTAGTACATTTGAGAAGAAAGCTACAATCTTCACTTGTTTGTACATGACGTACTATGTACCTCTCTCTGAGATCGGCATATTTACTGCAGTTCAACAGAAAATGTCTCTCAACTTCTATCTCGTAACATTTTCGAAAGCACATGAATGCATTTCTAAACTGTTTAATGGTCGGATAAGTTAGATATGTTTCCTGAGCAAATACGTTGTTGACGTCAGATTACAACGAAACTTTGTTGCTGCTAAAGTGTTTTTCATTCAACGATTGCCGAGAATAACCCTGCAGACTTTGTTTTATTTGCATTCAAAATTGCTTTTCGTTCCCTGCACCACTGTTCATTACCATATATGCAAAACGTAGATTGCGCAACATATTCGGAACCAATAAGGACCAACTCTTGTTGTTGGGGATGTTGTAGTTTAGCAAAATTACATAAGCTTGTTTAGATAGTCTATGGAACGACATTTATGACATTTTTAGCAAATATTTATCTGTTGTAATGGTGATGTTAATTAATTTGGGGTACATACAAACACACACACACACACATATCAACGGGATTTTATTCGCCAAAATTGTACAATATCTTTACATGGTGGATAAATACATACACTCGAAATTTAGAGCCGTCATGTATGAGTCCACAGTCTGTCACAAGGATGGAACACATACAAAACACACATACACACACAACCACACATATACACACACACAACCACAAACATACACACATCCAGACACACACACACACACACACACACACACACACACACAAACAAACACACACACACACACATATACACACACAAACTAACTTACACATATACACCCACCCACACATACACACACGCGCGCGCACATACACACACATATGAACGTATGCATGCACACACGCAGGCAGGCAGATAGGCAGGCAGGTAAACAGGCAGGCTGGCAGGCAGGCAGCCAGGCTGGCAGGCAGGCAGGCAGTAAGATAGAGGTAGAAAGAGAGACACATGAAAACACATTCATGAATTAAATCAAACAAAACGACCAACTGAGACGTACACAGGTACATTGACTAACACACACACACACACACACACACACACACACACACACACACACACACACACACACACTCAAACACACACGCACACGCACACGCACACACACACACAAAAACTTACACTCATAAACATATATGCACACAGACACATACAGAAACAACACACACACACACACACACACACTCACACACACTCAAGTAGAGACACAGACAAACTTACACACTAACAAAACGCACACACGAACACATGCGCAAAGTTAAATACACACAAACACAAACACACACGCGCGCGCGCGCGCGCGCACGCACACGCACACGCACTCTCACACACACACAAAAACGAACTAACGAACAAACAAACAAACGCACATATAAACCAACATATTTATATGCAACAATGACAAACACACATATGCACTCCCACTTACACACACATACACACACATATACACGCAAACGCACACACACATACACGCACTCACACACACACAAACACGCTCACACGCCCGCACGCACACACAAACAAAAACGCACACTCGCTCACGCATACACATGCGCGCGCACGCACACACAGTCTGAAATATCAGGATACAAAAACAAGCACTGACACGAACAAGCACTTACACGCACTCACATAGGCAAATACATACATTCACACACTCATACACACAAAAAGAAACACACACACGCGCTCGCACACACACTTACACACACACGCACACACAACCACACACACACACACACACACACACACACACACACACACACACACACAAACACCCCCCCCACACACACACACACACAATGTACACACACACACACGTGCACACACACACATGTGCACACACACACACACATGTACACACACACACGTGCAGACACACACACATGCACACACATACACACACACTCACACACACACATACACATGCATACGCACAAGCACACGCGCACATATGCACTCACACACACACATACACACACACACACATGCATACACACAGGCACCCGCGCACATATGCACTCACACACACACACACACACACTCACACACACGCAGATACACATTTGTACACACACACACACACACACACACACACACACACACACACACACCACACATGCGCGCACATACACAGGCACACTCACACATGCGCGAGCGCACACACACACACACACACACACACACACACACACACACACACTTTCTTCGTCGAATTCTAGACAATAAAAAACCGAAATCCTATTGTACAGAAACATACGTCAGTGAATCTTGCTGTGAATACTGCAACAGTTGATGGAAAGATGTGAACTTTGGCCGCCATTGTGAGTGGTGCCAGCTGGCCAGTGATTCTGCCATTGTCAAAGAAATCTTGCCCTATAATTGTGTGCTGCCATGTTGAATTGTGGAAACTTTCCCTGATTTCCATTTACGCCTTTTGAGATACCAACATCTACACCCTTGAAACTGACGTGTGAGATTGTTTTGATAACCTTAACTAATTTTTGTTATTTTCGTTTACTTTCAGACACGTAAGGAAATTAAAGCAGTAAGTGCAGTCCCATCTTATGTGTGCTGGTCAGCTGCATGGCCCGTCTCCCCCGCTTACAATATCCGCGTGCACATTGATTCAGTGAACGCGTAACAAAGTAGAAATCGTCTTAGAAAAAACAATGAAGACGAGTTGTTGTTTATTAAACACACACATAAGAGCACAGGGGAATGTGGTGATTAGTCTTCGTCTGTGCTTTCCTTTCACCACTTTCAACAATGGACAGTGGAGTCCCTTTTCCAGCTTAAAGGCAGGAAATGACGCTTCTGGAGAAAGTGTGACATCTTTTAATCTTAGAAAGGGCTGTGTGGATTGTCAGCTGTTCTAAAAAAGAAAAACCTGCATCCTGGCACTTGACATTCACAGTACCTGGCGAGAGCTGGGGTAAGCACACTGACGTCACATGTGATGTGACCAGGGGCCACGTCCAGCCTTGCTCTGCAAGGACTGTTCTGTGTCTGTAGCGCCATGTTCGCATGTAGGGCTCCTGACTTCTTCTTGCTCCAGTCTCTCCCACCAGTGGCTTTGTCTGAGTGACAGGGACGAGGCTGGCTGCAGAGGCGTTGAAACAACGAAAATGACGTCAAAGCACGGCCCAATTCCTCAAATCACCCCACTCTCGAACGCTTTGTCCAACTCTTTCCCCATCTGTCTTCCCCACTGTCATCCCCCCAGCTCTAGTCTCTACTGTATCCAACACTACAACCTTGTCTCAATGGCAGTCTGTATTGTAGTCCACCCCGCTGTCTTGTCTCACTTCTAGTCTGTACTGCAGTCCACCCTACTGTTTCGTCCCACTTGTAATCCACCCCACAGTGTTGTCCCACGTGTAGTATGTACTGTAAACCACCCGAATGTCCAACTTGTGGTCTTTATTGTTGTCAACTCCACTGCCTTCTCCAGCTTTTATTCTAAGTTGTAGTCCTTATCAGTGTATTGTCTCCCTTGTAGTCTCTACTGTAGTCCACCTCGCTACCTTGTCCCATTATGAGTCTGTACTGTAGTCCACATCTCTTCCTTATCTCAGTATTTGTCTCTCCTGTAGCCCACCTCACAGCCTTGTCCCATTATGAGTATGTGCTGTAGTCCCCCTCACAGTCTTTCCCATTATGAGTCTGTACTGTAGTCCACCTCACTGCGTTGTCCCATTATGAGTCTGTGCTGTAGTCCACCTCACAGCCTTGTCCCATTATGAGTCTCTACTGTAGCCCACCTCACAACCTTGTCCCATTATGGGTGTGTGATGTAGTACACATCTCTTCCTAATCCCATTATACGTCTCTACTGTAGTCCACCTCTCTGACTTGTCCCATTTTAGAGTCTGTAATGTAGTCCACATCTTTGACTCTTGTATTCTGCAATATAGTCTACCTGCGTATAATAGTATCGATGCAATCTGTGAATAAAAAATCTGATAAACACTTCAAAGGACACACATTTTATTATTATATATGACCGAGTTATTTGTACAATTCCGGGCTTTGCTCTATATGTTAAGTCTTTATGTGACCTATTTTTACAGAGTTTTGTAGTGAAAACCTGCTCCTCCTCCTGCTCCTCCCCCCCTCCTTCTCCTCTTTCTCCTCCTCATCGTCCTCCTCCACCTCATGTTCCTCCTCGTCCTCGTCCTTTTCGTCCCCGCCGTTGTCGTTCTCCTCCTCGTCCTGCTCTTCCTCTTTCGCTTCCTTCTCCTCATTCCATGCTTTCTGTTTTCATGTTTCTCCTCTCTTCTCCTGCTTCTTCAGCCTTTAAAAAGGCTACCTTTTTCTTTGCCTTCAAATCGCTCTTACTTATATGTGCATGCGCCTTGAGCATGTCTTAACTCATGGTAGGGCGCTATACAAATCCACACATTATTATTATTATTATTACTTCCCCACTTTACACTCCCTATCCTCCTTGCCACCTCCCTATCTTTTCCTTTTATTTTTCATTCTTTTCCTTCTTGTTTTGCCTCTTTTATTGTCTTCTGTTTCATTAGTTTTCTTTTCCTACTTGTGGACCATTGTTCCTATTTGTTTCTGCCTCTCATCATACACCTTCTTCTGTTCCTTCCGTGTTTTCTTTTGTCTTCTCGCTACTGTGACTGCTTGATGTACACTCCATCGAATTATGTTCCTCCTCTTTCCATGATTTGTCTTTACCTTATCCTCTGCCCACTTTCCATTCTCTTCCTGATGTTGCTCCTGTTCCTTTCCACTACAACTTTGCCATCCGTATCCTCTTCCTCTCTCTGCTCCTCCATTATTTTTGCTATCTACATGTGACTCAGTCCCCGATTCTATTTGTGGTACAGTTTCCTCCATGTTGTCTTTTGTCGTGTCTCTTTTTTCTTTCCTGCTCCGTCATCCCCACCTCTACCTACTTCGTCCTCTACCTCTAACCTCTACTCCTCATTCTCGTCCATCTCTCGCTCTTTCCCATTGGAATCACATGACACAGCATCGATGCCATCCGATGAGGACGAGAGTTCTCCACGAATATTTAAGGAAACATATGGGGTCAAGGACAGATGAGAGGCTCACATGAACTCTACTTCCACCGTCCAGCTTACCATTCACTTAGAACCTGAGAGCGATGTGTTCTTCAGTGAGGTGGGGGAATGGAGGGAAGTGGGACACAGTCAATTCTGTCTCCCAGTCCTGCAGTGCTCTTGAAACCCTGCCTCAGCTGTATTGTCTTTTACTTTCTATTTTATTTGTGAGTTTACGAATTGAGAAAACCGTTTTCTTCTTTCTAAATTCTCGCTCATCCTCACTAAACGCTTTTAGCCTCTTTAATAAATAATACAGATTCCTCAAGGAGCGAGAGAGAGAGAGAGAGAGAGAGAGAGAGAGAGAGAGAGAGAGAGAGAGAGAGAGAGAGAGAGATGATGGGATAAAAACTGCTAAAGTTTGTAATGGAATTGTTCCTCCATTGCGTTGCCATAGTGACAGGATGCACGCCACGACGAGCGCATATTTCAGAGTGTAACGCTGGTTCCTTTCTTTATTTGCAGTATCTGAGGAAGGAAGAAAAGGAAAGGCAGGTGAGTGGCATCCTCTCTTTGCCTCCATGCACTCTGTCTACGTCTTACAGAGCTACAAACACGTCAAGGAAGTCAGGTTTTGTTTTCCAAGTCAGACTGGACACGCCTCGCAAACTAATTTATTTAGATACATAATGTGAAAAAAGCAATATTGAAATTATTTTCTGTGTGTCTACGTACCAAAACGTTAAATACTTTA
>JAWQFJ010024154.1:25000-27500 GCA_034096865.1 Theodoxus fluviatilis | reverse complement strand
AGCCCTGAGTGCGTGTCTGTCCATAGATTGTGGGATCTTGGTGGGAAATCCCAGCCTTGGTGATTATGGGGCGTGCGTCAGCTGATGTTTGTCTTGCCAGCATGACGATCGGTCTCAGACATGCACCTTGGTCTAGGAATACATGTGTGTTTGGGCAGGAAAGATAAGACGGGCGATAAGGTTAGAACAGTAAACCTTCTTCAGACGTGTTGTTGACGTCGTGATCAGCAACTGATGGGTCATACTTTCCGACTTGATCCATTTTGGGCGACTGAAACTAGGCGATTACGACGCACTTTTATCTGCAAATCTACTGTACAAAAATGTTCGACTTTGAAATCCTGTTGGGGACAAATGTTCGAACACATGCATCCTAGCTTACAATGTGTTCAGCACATGGAAAAAAATCCCACCGAAACATGCGTTTGGAAATATCGAAAGTCATTTTTGCACTCATTCAAAAGTGTCATCATCCTTTAGGCATATGTGGGTTACCTGAATAATATAAATAACTTTTCTTTAAAAATTACATCTTTCAACTTTTATATTTAATCTCATGTACCAATCCCTTCATTTCACTGAAAATGGACATATTCCTCATCTTGTTCAGTAAAGAAATTATTTTTGTATTAAGGGCAAAGCCCATAAGAATGTATTATGTTGCAAGTACCTTCCACTGCGATTAAAAACAACAACAACAACAACCCAGACATTTCATGTTGAAGTATTTTATACTTTGTCCATCAAGTAAATTTTGTTGTTTTGTTTCTTTCACGCTCACCGCTCCTGAGCATTTAATAGACGTATTTCTACATGGTACACCCTGCTTCGTTTAGTTTGTGATGGTTGTAAGTATATCCTTAAAGGAAGGCAGTCTTCTTTAGAAAACCTCATCGTGGCTCTCAAAACTTACAGGGGTTTCAATGGCTGCCGCCTTCCTGATAGCTCTGCTGCGTTCGTCCTAAGGCACTGTACTTGAGCAGGTAGATTCCTCTAAGTCCAAGCTGTATTCCTGCACTAACAGTTGGTTGTGAGTGCATACCCATGGCGCGCACCAGATACAGGTCAAACCGTGGCCTGTGGCCCGCGGATAAATCTGCGTTCTGATCCATGTTTATTTATCCCACGCCGGTCGACGTGACTCGGCCACGACCTTGAGAAGTCAGAACTGGTGCAGCCCGACACAGTATAACGTTAAAAGCGTTGCTAACAGCAGCAAAGTCGTCCATTAGACACCCCCACCCCCCACCCCCGCTCTCTCTCCTTGGCTCTGGTCCCACCCCGTTGTCCACACTTCGATCTCGGCGTGAATTAGATGGGAAATCGATCTAATGGATCTTGGACGCAGAATCTGCGTTACATTGCTGAGACTGTGGGATCTGCCCCTGACCGGAAGCGGAGAGAGCGTTCGAGTGTTCCGTCCGGAGCAATCGATCTCGTTAAAGCAGTGATTGATGATATGTTTACTTCTCCATCTGCGCATCGCTAGAGTGCCAGAGCGGGAGAAAGGCGAGCAAGAGGCCCTGACTTTAGACAGCTGCACGAGCTGCGGGTAGAGATTGGACAGACCGCCTACATTATTCCAGTTGGGGACCTGAATACATTACCCTTTTAGACTTCAGATCTGCTGGTCCTTTGTTTACGTCCAGGCTGTTTGGACCGCGGCCAGTTTTGTAAACATTGTCAGCATGCCAGCCTCCCAGGGAGTGGGTAGCCTTTCCCTCGCAGTGACGTCACAGGAAGGCCCACCTCGAGACCTGACATTGATGGAACCTCCGCCACCTGCTGGTTCCTGGAAATCTGCATGGAACGAATTCCCTCTGAGGGCACGTCACGGGAAACGCCGACGTGTGTGTAGCGCGGAACAGAGGGTGCAAGCATGGGTGGGATGCAATTTGGATGGAGTTCTTGGTTCGCAGTGTGAGTGTCCGTGTGCGTGGTGTGTGTGAATGCGTGCGTGCGTGCGTGCGTGTGTGTGTGCGTGCGTGCGTGTGTGTATGTGTGTATGTGCGAGTGTGTGTATGTGTGTATGTGCGTGTGTGCGTGCGTGTGTGCGTGCGTGTGTGTGTGTATGTGTGTATGTGCGTGCGTGTGTGTATGTGCGTGTGTGCGTGCGTGTGTCTGTATGTGTGAGTGTGTGTGTGTGTGTGCATGTGTATATGTGCATGTGCATGTGTGTATGTGTTTGTGTGTTTGCTTGTTTGCTTGTTTGTGTTCACGCGCGCGCACACGCGCGTACGTGTGTGAGAGCCCACTGGTGTCCCGTTTCAAATAGAATACTCGAGCAGCTTTTCTCAACTATAGTGTCCGATAATGAGCAAGCCGAGACTGTTACCTCTGAACCAAATCACGACACAGACATCGCACGGAATCATGTCCGTTTACTTTTCGCTCTTTTGCCCATCACCAAGAAACAGGTTCTAACCCATGCTTGCTGTAAGTGTATTGTGAAATCGCTTGCAGGACTGACTCCAATGCATACCATTCAAAGCATCTAACT
>JAWQFJ010024154.1:10000-15000 GCA_034096865.1 Theodoxus fluviatilis | reverse complement strand
TGATGGGGCAGATGCCACGGTGTATTCAGTTGCATCAAAGATTATAGAACCTATAATCTTTGGTTGCATGCGGCTCCTAGTGAGCAATCGATCCGTGCCAAGAAAAACAAGGACAAAGCCCATACGACTCACATGCTTGACCTTGACCTTTACATGACCTTGACCTTCAGGTGACCTTCAAGGTCAAGGTCAAACAACTACACCTAGCAATGACATCATACACTAAGAAATACTTTACACATTTTTCCTACCAAAATACATGTGACCTTGTCAAGGTCATCCAAGGTCATGCAACACAAAGCTGTTAATTCAAGACATAGGAAGCACAATGGTGCTTATTGGCACTTTCTACCATGAGATATGGTCACTTTTAGTGGTTCACTACCCCATTTTGGTCACATTTCATAAGGGTCAAAGTGACCTTGACCTTGATGATATGTGACCAAATGAATCTCAAGATGAAAGTATAACATGTGCCCCACATAATTATTAAGTTTGAAACATTTATCTATCATAGTTCAGGGGCAAGGTCACTTCAAAATATGTATACAATCCAACTTTGAAGAGCTCCTGTGACCAACCAAACTGGTATCAAAAGATAGGGCTTACTTTGCCCTATATACCATATATAGGTGAGGTATCCAATCTCAAAAACTTTAGAGAAAATTGAGAAAATGTGAAAAATGGGTGTTTTTAGACAACATTTATGGCTACTGCGACCTTGACCTTGAAGCAAGGTCAAGTCACCATGTATGTTTTTTGAGGCCTTGTCATCATACACCATCTTGAAACATTTGGTATTGATAGACTTAATAGTCTCCGAGAAAAATCCAACGTTAAAGTTTTCGGATGCCCGGACGCCCGGATGGATGAAACGGGTGAGTACATAGACTCACTTTTGCTTCGCATGTGAGTCAAAAATGCTACCGTGATGCCACTCTTTGTTTTTCATGACGTGGTTTTGTTATCTCTGCCAAGACAATTTTACCAATTGAATAGTTAGTTAGTTAGCAAAAGAACTCCAAAAGTTCCGACGGGATCCTGACAAAAGTTGGTGGAAGGTCACGGTTTCACCCAAAGAACAATCCTGCACAATTTGGAGGTAATCAATTATCATGTTTTGGAATTACGACCAAAAAGAGAAATTTTATCGCAAATCACGAATTTGATGACGTCAAACTATTGATGACGTCGGCGTGTGCGTTCGGCACTCAGAAATCACTTTCAGTTTCATCCACTAAAGTGAACTGAACTTCGTAGCGTCAGGCGTGGTTAGCAAAACATTCTGCCTGAATTAGAATATGCAGATCATGGACGAGAACGTGTGGCTTCTTTAGTGAAGGCTTGTGCTCTCAGAGTGCTCCCTAGTATTGATTGTTTAACATACAGAACCGAAGCCCTGGGTGGGACAGACAGGAAAAAATGTACGCCCACAGGCGGGGACTGAACCTGCGACCTTTCGGTTTGCGCCCGAATATATAGACCATAGACGAGAACGTATGACTTCTTTAGTGAAGGTGTGCGCACAGAGAGAGTGCTCTCTAGTTTTGCTTGAATACTTCTCGCGTTTGGCTACTGCACTTTGTCCCATTCCTAACATAGACTATTTTGAGCCAAAATCTGTTTTCAGTCTAACACCTTATTTACCCCATGCTTTCAATTCTTCTTACGTGACTGCGGTGCCTTTTCTGCGGCTGTAGACCATGTTTTACTCAGTGCAGATGTACCCAGCGATCATTCTACAGAGGCAGATGAAGTGACACACATGCGAGCAAAGAAAGAGAGGGGGGAAAATCAAAATATTGTCCAACGTTGTTGTTCCCCCCCCCCCCCCCCCCCCCCGCCCCCCAAGCTTTCAAGCTCTCCGCCTTTTCCTTTGTTTTCGCACTTCCCGTCCCCTTTTCTCGCCTTTGCCTACCTGTGCCTTGCTTTCGAGATCTGGCGCCCTCCGGTTCCGATCCACTTGACCTGCTTCTCTTTTCCAGCGCTCTGTTGTCTGAATCATGCATGACCTCAGCTCGGCGGGGACATTACAGGCTGCAGTCAAAATATGGTCACCCTTGACCTTCTGCCCGTGTGAACGTTCTCCGCCCGAGGCCGTCTCGCCTTGGTAGAAGCCGCCATACAGTTTTCCCTGTCTGTCAGCAACTAGAACATGAGGCGCGTTGCTTATGCTTGGAACCGTGCTGGATCTTGCGAGGAATAGGCCGGTGTCAAGGTGTGTTGAAGTGATGAAAGTAAATGCAAACAAGTAGGGCAAAGCCCATACGACTCATATGCGTGACCTTGACCTTTACATGACATTGACCTTCAGGTGACCTTCAAGGTCAAGGTCAAACAACTAAACCTAGCAATGACATCATACGCTAAGAAATGCTTTACACATTTTCCCTACCAAAATACATGTGACCTTGACTCAAGGTCAAGGTCATCCAAGGTCATGCAACACAAAACTGTTAATTCAAGACATAGGAAGCACAATGGTGCTTATTGGCACTTTCTACCATGAGATATGGTCACTTTTAGTGGTTCACTACCCCATTTTGGTCACATTTCATATGGGTCAAAGTGACCTTGACCTTGAGGATATTTGACCACATGTGTCTCTTGATAAAAGGATAACATGTGCCCCACATAATTATTAAGTTTGAAACAGTTATCTTTCATAGTTCAGGGTCAAGGTCACTTCAAAATATGTATACAATCCAACCTTGAAGAGCTCCTGTGACCTTGACCTTGAAGCAAGGTCAATCAATCTGGTATCAAAAGATAGGGCTTACTTTGCCCTATATAACTTATATAGGTGAGGTATCCAATCTCAAAATCTTCAGAGAAAATTGAGAAAATGTGAAAAATGGCTGTTTTTTTAGACAACATTTATGGCTCCTGCGACGTGGACCTTGAGGCAAGGACAAGTCACCATGTATGTTCTTTGAGGCCTTGTTATCATACACCATCATGCCACATTTGGTATTGATAGACTTAATAGTCTCCGAGAAAAATCCAACGTTAAAGTTTTCGGACGCCCGGATGCTCGGACGCCCGGACGTCCGGACGCCCGGACGGACGAAACGGGTGAGTACATAGACTCACTTTTGCTTCGCATGTGAGTCAAAAGGTAGTGGAATGTTTTTACCCATGTTGACACAGGCCGTTATTGGCCAACTAGGTTGGCTAAGCAACTTGCTCCTGCAGACAGGACAACGTTTTCAAGAATGGACACGCATTCGTGTATTTGTGATTCTCTTCAACGGGACTGCGGTTAATAGTCGGTTGGAGACTTGGTGTTGAAAAGCAGATCCTTGTTTTTTGCACAGTGAATTGTGTACGTGGTTGTCTGCTCATATGCGCCTGCGGTCAGTTGAACCTTTCAACTTATCTCAGAGTCCGACCTCTGTGTGTGTGTGTGTGTGCGTGCGTGCGTGCGTGCGTTTGTGTGTGTGTGTGCGTGTTTTGGATATGATTACGCGTGTGCCAATGTGCGCGTGCAATGAATGTGGATGGGCGTGTGCGCTAGTAAACGAACGAAACGTGTCTGCCAGTCTTTCGTCTGACTCTCTGTGCGTGCGTGCGTGCGTGCGCGCGCGCGCGCGCACGTGTGTGTGTGTGTGCGTGTGTGTGTGTGTGTGTCCATCCGTCCGTCTGTCTGTCTCTCTGTCTGTCTCTCTGTCTGTCTGTTTGTCTCTCTGTCTCTCGGTCTGTCTGTCGATCTCTCTGTCTGTCTGTCTGTCTGTCTGTCTGTCTGTCTGTCTCTCTCTCTCTCTCTCTCTCTCTCTCTCTCTCTCTCTCTCTCTGTGGCCAACCTTGTCCCTCTCCTTCTCCAGCGTGAAATATTTTCTTACTCCAGTAGCCCATATTTTCATTCACAATCAACCCGTATACATGAGGGCCCTCAAGAAATCGAAATGTCAGACCGACCCTCTTTGCCTTCGGGGGGCTGAAGAGCTCTTCAAGGGAGACTAATGTGGATAGGCATCATCGACCACCAGAGCCCTTGTTTTCATTCACACCACGAGCCGTTCCTCCCGATCCGTGTTTCTAACAGAGCCGAGACGGCAGGCCGTGGCTGTTACATTGTTTGGTGCCTTTCCATCCCCTCTCATTCCTCGTTTGGCACCAGCTTCACGTGTTGACTCGAGAGGAGGCGAACACCCTGAAAGCCCGCTTTTTCTGATAGAGGCGGACGATTTCGCTGCACCACAGCCACGCTAAAAGCAATGATCTGAGGGTGCAAGCAGAGACATGCAAATTTACACGGGTGTGTTCAATGCTTTCCACCACGTATCCACATCGTACGCGGTGTTGATGTTGTGACCTGGAGGTTTTTCTTTCCCTCGACACCGGACCAAGACAGGACTGGTCGATTTTTCCTCACGCGTCCTGAGCGTGCTCTTCTGCAGAGATTACTGTGCTGTTCCGTGCAGGAGGAGCCTCTGAGAAACACACACATGGGTCCTCCCATGTGTCTCACCTGAGGAACTTAATCAAACACGACCGGCTGGCTACTTCCGGAAGTCTGTTCAACACTCCTATCTCCAGTCCCGCTTATCAGCTCTATGTCATTGTGCCTTTTTGGTCGTGGTCCACAGATGTGCTTCTCGCTTGGCTCTGCAAGTCTTGGGGTTCTACTCTTCACTCTGCTGGGGCTTTTTAAAAACCGTTCTTTGATTGTTTTTGTTTTCGGCTTTGCATTTTTTTTCTTCAAAAACCATAATCACTTAGCAGTTCTTGTAATGCATTTATGACGCTCAAGCAAGTAACACCAGGAATGTGCACGAAGAGATGCGTAAATGTCGTTGGAACATCTTAGAAATAAGTTGTCTGCAGAGAGTCGAAACTTTGTGGAAAACGAAACTAATATTTTTTTCTTGACTTCCATTCCGATGGAAGTGGCTGCACCATTCATCTAGTCACGCACACTGAAGACGTAACTGATGCATAATGCCATCTGCCCTTCCATCCTTCCTCCCGTTCGCTCCTCCCCTTCCCTTCGCGATGCA
>JAWQFJ010024154.1:0-5000 GCA_034096865.1 Theodoxus fluviatilis | reverse complement strand
CTCTGATAACCTTATCTACACACGACAGGCAAGGCAGGGCTGAAACGTTTTCCAGAAAGTTTTGTCTGGTAAGGAATCATGTTTTGACAAATCTTACAAAGTTCACTAACGTCTTACGTCTACTGGATATTTACTTGAAATTTAGCAAGATGAAAAAAAAGCGCTGGCCAGACCTTGTGTAATAATAATAATAATAATAATAATAATAATAATAATAATAATAATAATAATAATGAATAGCATTTGTATAGCGCACTTCTGTACAACTCAATGCTCTGACATAACCACATTCACACGCAGACATTCATCAACAAGCATACAACATAATAATACATATATTACAACTTACAGACCTGAAAATGGATACAACAACATACACGATCTTGAGAAAAAACCTACGATCAAACAAAAGCCAGCCGAAACATGTGAGTCTTCAGTTGCGACTTAAAAATAGGTAAAGTGGGTGCGTCACGCAGGCCAGCCGGCAGCGAGTTCCAGACAGCGGGGGCATTGAAACTAAAACTACGCTCACCAAAAGATTTTGTACTACGTTTAGGAATTTTGAGAAGCTTTTCATTTGCTGAACGGAGAGAACGGGATTGTTGATATGTGCGAAGGGATGCCGAAAGATACACAGGAAGAGTACCATCAAAATGACGGTAGGCCAAAACAGCAATTCTGTACTGGCAGCGGAATTTCACGGGAAGCCAGTCTAGATGCCTAAGCATGGGTGTCACATGATCGCGTTTTTCCTTTCTCAGCACGAGACGTACTGCGCTGTTTTGAACGCGCTGAAGACGGTTCAATTGTTCTGCTGGAAGACCCGCCAAAACTGAATTACAATAATCCAGCCTTGAAGTGACCCTGACAGTGATCAGTCTAACACACGCAGTGTTAGAAAGATATTGGCGAATGGATGCAATGCGGCGTAGTTCAAGAAAACAGGCACTGCAAGTACTGCTGATCTGTTTACGCATCGACAATGTCTGGTCAATCTGAACATCGAGGTACGTAATCGAGCTCTGGAATGGAATAGAGCTACTCCCAATGACAGGGGAATCACTCTCGATAAGCCCGAGACTTGACCGTGCCCCAACAGGCTTAACTTCAGTTTTATCTGTATTGAGCTTGAGTTTGTTGCTGTTCATCCATGCGAGTAATGTCATCAACGCATGTCTTGACATCTGACTGTACATAAGGAAATTCCTCGACTGCTGAGCTCTTCGACAACTCTGTGTACAGAACGTTTTATATCAATTCACAGTTTATCAAACATTACATGAACCTTTTTTGGGTTTCAACTATGTCTTCAAGAAATTCATTCAGTGTGTCTTTGCAGTTGCAGTTCAGGCCACATTGAATTTATTTTACTTTGACAAGTTTTCCACGCTACCTCATGGTTATGAAATTTTTTCAGTGCAATAAGTGAATGCAAACTGAAAAGATGTCTCTGGATCTCTAATACCAGTTTTGTATTAGCCGTCGAAGAATATTCACTTAGACTTACCACAGTTCTGATAAAAAGTAATTTGCACTTTGAATAGCATATCATTGATTCTTAATGTGCATAAGCGGTGGTGTCCATATTTACTAAATCCAGACGTTTAATTGGGTGGAAACCAATTGTATCAGTATCACCATGCCGTACATCTCCAGCACCGAGGGTTGCGTCGCGATGTCAAAACTATCTGGTCAATGGCAGCGCGAACGCTGTCGATTCCCCGACACATTAATGTCCTGGCGTCCACCCCCTTCTGGAACGTGACTTTCCGTCCCGTTCCACCTTCAACGACAGCAACACCCACGCTTACCGTATTACCCCCACCTTTTTACTCCTCTCTGCAGTGAAGACTTTTAAGGGGGAGGTCACTCACTCCACCTGCGCCGAGACGACCCGTACTCGTCCCCCACGGCGGGTCGGGTCTCGACATTCCTCGCGAGGCCGTGCGAGACAACAGGCTGTCTGCTGGCGTCCAGCCATTAGGTCATGCTGACCCCCAAGGGGACACGTGCTGTGCCCATTAGGGGTCAGGAAAGGGGCGCATTACACTGAGCGGACCCCTAATGAAGTCTGTGCGTGGCGTCTGCATTGCCTCACGACGGCGTGGGCAAGTGCAAGTGCAACTTCATCTGTGACCCCTCTTGGCAGGGCTGGACTTTGGACAAAGCGACCCAGGTTCAATTCGCCCACGTGGGAAATGCTGTTTTCAAAGTTAGGGATACGTACTGTATGGATTTCGCTCACGGGTAACGTGTGCCACTCTTGCTCAATGATTTGTGTTGATCTTTCTCGGCCTCTCTGTGCGCGCGTGTGCGCGTGTGCATGCACTCGCTCGTATGTGTGTGTGAGAGCTAGAGAGAGAGAGCTAGAGAGAGAGA
Organism: Theodoxus fluviatilis; assembly: GCA_034096865.1. Classification (NCBI taxonomy): domain Eukaryota; kingdom Metazoa; phylum Mollusca; class Gastropoda; order Cycloneritida; family Neritidae; genus Theodoxus; species Theodoxus fluviatilis. Next base: position 2,621 of record JAWQFJ010024154.1, on the reverse strand, counting down.
GAGAGAGAGAGAGACAGAGAGAGAGACAGAGAGAGAGAGAGAGAGAGAGAGAGAGGAGAGAGAGAGACACAGAGAGAGAGAGAGAGTAATAACGGCTCCTGATTCGAGTCATTTGCTGTTAAAAGTGGTCTTCATGAATGGGCGTCATCACTGGAAATGGTATTTGGTGTACACCCATTTCCCCATGAAGCAACGTATTCGTTTATCACATCTGATTTCGTTAAAGACTCAAGTGTTGGTTGTAGTTTTTCCCTCTAACTCTCTCAAAGATTTCCTCCTACTCTTTCGATATTTTGTTATTAAATGCTAGCGGCTACTCTGAATATCTTACAAGCAAAGTGCGTGTGTTTTTACGAACGGAACTGAACGCTTGGAAAACATTCTGCAAGTGATATCCGTCCAGATCTCATTAAACACGCTAGCTCAAAGACTTCTCTTCCACAAATGTCGTTTCATGCATCTTCGGGCGTGACAGCGCCGTGTCTAACGCCTGTCGCGCCAAGACAATGACAGCTCCATTTGCGATGTCCGCCCCACTACACTTGACTGTGTGCTTGCTGTGGCGTGCTGCCGCCTGTATGTGTTGCGCTGCAGCCAGTGCGCGCTTGGTTTCGTGACAGACACGTGTCCCGAGACCATCCTCCAAGCAATTTTGAGGGAAACAACTTGATAAAGAACTGCAAGTGTAATTTTGAGGGGGTTCAGCGTTGCAAATAGTTCATTCAGTACTCGTCTGTTTCCCTGGCGAATCGAGAGTGTGCTGCGACTGCTGTCACGAAAATGTTTTGGGGAGTAACAAAGTGTTTTGTATCCTTGCGTTCACAAGTCAGAATATCAAGGAAGAAAATAATACGTCCTAAGGGGAAGCAAATGCACCGGTTCGCGGAGGACCGAACCACTTACCGCAAGACTTCAAGCCGACACTTTTTTATGCATAAAAATTTCTTCGCCAAACGCACATGAAGTCTCGAATTAATTTTTTTATATATAAAACTCTCATCGCAAGACTTGACCGATGTCATGATATCTCCCTTGGGGGAGATGTGCATCATGAACCCCGTGATATTGCTCATGGCATGGAGGCACGTGACTTACAAAAGGCCTTTGAGACGTAGTGCACACCAAAACGAATCTTTTAATCTACGTTACAGACTACAGAACCCTACGTATGAAAACGGTCAGATCTTTTCCTACTTTTCAAAGCATTTTCGAAAGGAATGAGACTATTGCCAGCAGATTATCTGCATAATCTACTACCGAAATGTATACTGTGAGTAGAATGTCCATGTTTTTAACATTTCACACGCTTTCTGGCCGAGGAATACATGTTAGTTCCTTAATTCTTAAACTTTCGACCACGGTTTTCAAACAGTCTGTGGCAGATTGAGACATACGTACAACAGGCCAAAAGAAGAGAGTATGGAGTCGAACTGACACAGGATCATGCCGGTGAAAAAACATCCAACAAACTGCTCCTTTTAATGTCGATGATGGCCGGGGGAAGGTGTTTTGTCTTCTCTCTCTTTTTTCCAATACATAGGTTCGAATAACAGTTAACGGCCTTAGTGCTGTCAACATATCAGAGCGTTGACGGAAATGTTCTCCTCGACTTCTTACGAAAGCTAAAAGCTTGGTTCAGTCGGAAAAATAAACCTTTTTTTAACGGCATCGATTCCTCGAACTTAGAACGCTACGCAGGCTGCGCCGATGTGTTGCCTGCTCTTGATGCAGGATGTGTATCGATCATCTACGGGAGAGGACTTCCTTTCTTTTCTTACAACGCTGTCAAGAGCCCTTTGATCTCTGTCCACACTAAAGTCTTCATACTTCTTCGGTTTAGAATTTCCTGTCGATTTTGTTTTTAATAGGTCTTCGAAAGGTAGTTGCGTGCACCATTGGACGAGACGTTTTTTTTTAGGATGTACTTGGCGTTTGGTTCCAATCTTGGCTGGCAACAGGAAGTCTGTCTCAAAGGGTCTTCTTCGAAACTCCATTCAAGTCAATACACAGTTTGCTGACGTTTTGCAGTGGCGGTGATTCCAATTTGTGAAGGACACTTCAAGTAGTACAAGACTTCTTTGGCACCTCTTCTCTGCAAGCTGAACTGTCGGGGTGCACGAAGTGCAGAACCACTTTTTGAAGCATAAATGTATTACCTTCCCAAAACGAGACAAGCGTCGCCAGTCTGACGTTTCGTCTCGCGGACGACATGCATAAAACCCATTTCATTGAATGCGCAGGAGGAGCCTCGTGTGCGTATGTGTGTGTGTGTGTGTGTGCGTGTGTGTGTGTGTGTGTGTGTGTATGTGTGTGTGTGTACACAGACGTTGTGCATATTCAGAAAAATGCTTTGAACTTTATAAACAGAGAAGGAAAAAAGATCTGAAAAAAAACCTCTCACGAGTCTTCAATCCCAAAGTAATGAAAAGGAAGCCAAAGTTTCTCTCCCATGGTCTGCATAATTCATTCAGGGAGGATGTAATGGTGGCCAGGCCTAATGCAATAAAGTTTAGTTCATTTTGCAACTGAAAGCATCTCAGAATTCCGAATGCATACGAAGACGTCATCAATAATTTGGCGTCATCTTGTGATTTGGATAAAAACCGCTGGCGCTGAACTTC
>JAWQFJ010024152.1:0-18981 GCA_034096865.1 Theodoxus fluviatilis | reverse complement strand
TACGAATATTGGACTGTTTCATGGGTGGAGAGATCAATGTTTTCATTTCATCAGTGTCTTTTCTGTAGGGTCCAGATGCTTGATGTATCACCCTGCTTCATCATCGGATCTTTTCGTGGCAAATGAACAATGTATCCTATCAAGAAAAGGAAGTAAGAAACTCCTGGGAGGAGCTACACCAACAGGACGGTCTTCAGAGGAAGAATCCCCGTCAACAAGTGTTTCGGCCCTTTAACTTCCTTACACTCTCGGGGGGGGGGGGGGGGGGGGGGGGGGGGGGGGGGGGGGGGGGGGAGGGCACGCCAGGTCATAACTCCAGGTGCCCGCCTGTTGGTTGATGATGCTCTGTTTGTTGAGATCTAAGCCCAAATTTTGTGAGCAATGGTGGGGGGGGATTATGTGTGTGTGACGGGCTGTGAGGCTTGGCTTGGACTACCTAGACCGTTATACCGGTTATCACAAAGTAACGCTACAGTACATTTGTTTTCCCATGTTCTTGTTTCTCGCTCGACTCAGAACAATAGGCGCATTGAGAAGGCTGCCAGCACAATCTCCAGGCTCATACAGAGAGCGTGGGCAAACAATAAACGTACAGAACACACCAAAGCCCAAGTTTAATAAACCTGCGTTCTGAATACCCTCTTCTAGGGCAGCAAGACATGGACTCTGCGGGAAGACAAGAACGAAGACTGGATGCCGCCCATATGCGCTTGCTGAGACGCATTCTGGGTATCACCTGGAGAGACCACACAGCCAACAACGCAGTGTTTGAGTGAGCAGGAGTCCCCTACATATATACCCTCCTCAAGTAAAGGCGACTGTGATGGTTGGGCCACGTCTCCCATAGGAAGATGGACGAATAGCCAAAGATCTTCTCTATGGAGAACACAGAGGGAAAGAGACCAACCGGTCTACCCCAGCTGCGCCATGAAGGCGCATGCAAGCGTGATCTTGCAGCTCTGGGGATCGGCGTGGACACCTTGCACTTGGAGGTAGCTCCTTTGAAGAAGGGTGCCTGGAGACAAGAACTCCATAGAACCCAAACAACGGCGGTAAAGAAAAAGTCGCTTTAAAACACAGGGCGAGCACAAATGCAAATTTTCGACTTTGAAGTCTTCCTCAGGCATAAAACAAAAACACAACTAAACTGTACAGGGTAAATTGTCAACTGAATGCCTGAGGAAGACTTTTAAGTCGAAAATTTGCATTTGTGCTCGCCCTGTGTTTTCAAGCGAATTTTCATATACCGCCGTTGTTTGGGTTCTATTTTACGCGTCGCCTGCAGTCCAAAGAATACAAGAAGTCCATAGGGCACACAGAGAGAGAGAGAGAGAGAGAGAGAGAGAGAGAGAGAGAGAGAGGGACGGACGGACAGAGACAGAGAGAGAGAGAGAGAGATAGATAGATAGATAGATAGATAGATAGATAGATAGATAGATAGATAGATAGATAGATAGATAGATAGATAGATAGATAGATAGATAGATAGATAGATAGATAGATAGATAGATAGATAGATAGATAGATAGATAGATAGATAGATAGATAGATAGATAGATAGATAGATAGATAGAGAGAGAGAGAGAGAGATAGAGAGAGAGAGAGAGAGAGAGAGAGAGAGAGAGAGAGAGACACAGAGAGAGAGAGAGCGAGAGAGCGAGAGAGCGAGAGAGAGAGAGAGAGTTTAGAATTGCACTCCAGCTTGTCTGTACATGTCGGTGCTCCTTATTTAGTGCGTGCGTGTGCACGCAAGTATGCGACTAGACATACGAGCGAAGGTGGGGAAAAAAGAACCGGGGCTGCAATCTCACACGTTGTGGGGTGCACACTTCCTCCACTTCAAATGGGATGGAGTGAGACAGCGAGTGTCAGCACAGACAGACTGGCCATCCCCACAAGTATGATCAAGCTCTAGGCGAGAGGCAAGTCAATGTTTATCTAGTGCGTTTTGAAACGCGCCGCCAACATGACCCTTCTCTTTGACCCCACTAGCCTTGCAGTTGGCGTACTTTCCCACCTCACTCTTGCACGCCTTGAAAAGCGCAGAGAACTAACGACGACTTTAGTAGGTGTTGGACTGGCTTGGGAGCGAGAAACCCAAAAGAAGAAGAAGAAGAAGAAGAAGAAGAAGAAGAAGAAGAAGAAGAAGAAGAAGAAGAAGGAAGAAGGAAGAAGGAAGAAGGAAGAAGAAAGAAGAAGAAGAAGAAGAAGAAGAAGAAGAAGAAGAAGAAGAAGAAGAAGAAGAAGAAGAAGAAGAAGAAGAAGAAGAAGAAGAAGAAGAAGGAAGAAGGAAGAAGAAAGAAGAAAGAAGAAAGAAGAAGAAGAAGAAGAAGAAGAAGAAGAAGAAGAAGAAGAAGAAGAAGAAGGAAGAAGGAGAAGGAGGAGGAGGAGGAGGAGGAGGAGGAGGAGGAGGAGGAGGAGGAGGAGGAGGGAGGAGGAGGAGGAGGAGGAGGAGGAGGAGGAGGAGGAGGAGGAGGAGGAGGAGGAGGAGGAGGAGGAGGAGGACACAAACACATGAAACGTTCACAGAATCTGGCCTAATGTTAAAGTGGTGAAACCAATACAAGAAAAATGAAAAATCTCAAGCAGCTGACGGGGCTGTGTGAAATGGAAAGAAACGGCCGTACCGTCATTCCTTGCTGCTCCTGCTGGTGCTGCATGGACTACAGCGGTGGAGAAGCAGAATGATTTAATGGAGAACAGCTGGTGTTTCAGTGTTTCCTCTTCACCCTCGCAAAGAAACTTGTTATTAGCACAAGGTGCGAGTGGAATGGGATATAACAGCCAAGCAACATGTGTGGAGTGCGCAGCAACAGAGCAAACCAGTGGTGGTAGTGTCACGTACGTAGGTTGGGCTGGATTTGGCAAGAGGTAACGTTTTGAGAATGAACGAACGAACGAAGGATATTTATTGTTGGGCCACCTACCGGCCCGTCACAATCAGCTCAAACATAATAAGCTTCATCGACCATGGCAATACCGACTGCCTCCTTCCTCCTTTTCAAGGCATAGTACAAGTATATGGACACTTGGCGGACATGTTTTGTTTCTTCTGTGGATAGAATAAACTAGACATCATTTGCTGTATCTGTCAACGTACTTAGGTTTTTTCTCGCAAGTCTTGAAATACTGGACACTTAAGCAAGAAGTGCTTTTTGTTTTCATCCGATCCATAACCCGCAGGGCATAGAAGTGAATTACAATGGATATCATTCATATACCTGAATCTGTGGGTAAATAGCTCAATAAAACTAACACGAAAATTGATATACATGTGTATATACATCACGAACATTTTTTGTCAAGTACGAGGAAGGGATTTTCTTTACCCCAGGCAGACTTATACAACCTGTAGAAGTCATATCTGTTGCTACCCGCTAGAACTTCAGACCACGTTTTGAGAGAGACAGAGAGATGGAGAGCGCAGGGTACGGGTTGGGGTGGGGGGTGGGGTTTAGAGAGAGAACTGAACTAGGGATGCAGTGAGCAGTAATAGGGAGAGAATAGAATAGAACTCTCTCTCTCTCTCTCTCTCTCTCTCTCTCTCTCTCTCTCTGTCCCCTTTTTCGAATTAAGCCTCCCGTCCAAGCGGTCAGTCTCACAGGCCACTGCTATCCGTTCTGGCTGCGCGCTTGAAGGGGACAGTATAGTCAGTATCGTGCCCCTCCTGTCCCCGAAGGGTCACAGCCCCTGCTGTCCCTTACCCTTGTTCACCCTTACCCTCATTCTGGTTGGCTGCATTCTTCAAGGGAAATGATCATTGAACTCCCGTCTCCGATGGGTCAGCTTGAGAGGGAGGTGTTACGGATATGTGTGGGTTTTGGATTTTCATGGTATATCTGGTGTGTCAAATGATTCACGCATGATTTTTGTGCCATTACGGCATTAGTGTCTTGCTCTGGCGGTTTTTTTTCTGCTCTGAACTTTCTAAAGTACTTTGCGGCGCATGTTGCTGGCTGTTTGATTCAGATGTCTTTCTTCTGTCATCGAGGAGATCAGTGCTTACGATTTGGAGGAGAATGACGTCATGGATGACATCAGAATCAGAAGGAAGGGGGGGGGGGGGGGGGGGGGGGGTAAAAAAGATTTTTGAGAGAAGTGGCGGAGGATACACCGGAGTAGAGGGGTCTCAACTGCAGTGTTTAACTGATTTGAACACCCTGGCCGTGTTCGATGTTGACTGGGATGGAGTATGCTGTTTCTCGGAGTGATGGGCAGAACGCCCGTATGAATGTTGCTGTCCAATACCACACTCAATAGTCCTGAAATCAAAGAGGTAACGGTTCTTCGCCTGACAGCGACAAGCAGAAAGACGAACCACTGGAAAAGAAGAAAGCAGCGCTTGATGGCATCGATGTTTACTTCGACAACGTGGGGAAAGAGTTCACCAGCAAGGTGTTTCCTCATATGAAGCAGTTTGGCCATGTTGCTATGTGCGGCTCCATCTTCACCTACAACAGCAAGAAACTCTCTCTCTTCCACCTTGAATGGACTTGTCTTCTGCCTTCAAAGGACTTGTCTCCTGCTTTGAATGGACTTGTCCTCTGCCTTGAATGGACTTGTCCTCTGCCTTGAATGGACTTGTCCTCTGCCTTGAATGGACTTGTCCTCTGCCTTGAATGGACTTGTCCTCTGCTTTGAATGGACTTGTCCTCTGCCTTGAATGGTTTTGTCCTCTGCCTTGAATGGACTTGTCTTCTGCCTTGAATGGACTTGTCTTCTGCCTTCAAAGGACTTGTCCTCTGCCTTGAATGGACTTGTCGTCTGCTTTGAATGGACTTGTCCTCTGCCTTGAATGGACTTGTCCTCTGCCTTGAATGGACTTGTCCTCTGCCTTGAATGGACTTGTCCTCTGCCTTGAATGGACTTGTCCTCTGCTTTGAATGGACTTGTCCTCTGCCTTGAATGGATTTGTCCTCTGCCTTGAATGGACTTGTCTTCTGCCTTGAATGGACTTGTCTTCCCCGTTGAATGGACCCGTCTTCCCCCTTGAATGGATTAGTTGGTCTGGCTGCCACTTGTTTTTGTTCACACATCTGTTTCTCTCTTGTAGTAATCAAATGTTGTCCATATTTATTTCCCCGATAATCCGTAATAATTTGGCTGTTTGCTTGTTGCGGGGCAGGCTGCAGTGGTTTGACCCCCTAGAAGACAATGAGTGAGCGGCTGTCCCGTAACAGAGGCCACTCGCATTCTCAGGCCCTGCTGTATCTCACCCTCTTTCTGGATGAATTCTTCAAAGGGGTCCTCAGCAACATTCCCCATTCTGTCTACTTTTTCTGTCCATCTGTCTCCATTAATCAAAGGGGCCTGTTGTTGAACAGAAGAGTTAGCTTCTGGTCTTGGTGTAGACCCACCTTCATCGTGACTGCCCCCCTGTATCTGTCTGTGGATTTCCATCCCTGTAAGAAGGGATTCCATGCACGTGATTGAGACCACACCGTGAGAGCTCAGAGAGGGCGCCGTGAGAACCCAGGGACAGCGCACTGGGAGAGTGCAGAGCACTTCGAAATAAAGTGCTCAACCACAGAAACTCGCTCCTAGTCATTCTTCCAGCCCGTGCCTGCCCACCCAATCGCATCCCTTAAGCTAGCGGGGTGTCAAGTACTGACATCTTGAGGCCACCTCGAATGCTTGAATTAAGGCGCTCATAATGAAAAACCAGCTTAGTAAGACGGGCTAAGGAGTTAAATCAAAGACCCTCTACAATAAGATGATTCATCCGGCACTCGGCCTATATAAAACATGATGACGGAGCCGACCGTGGCGCCCCAAGCGGAAACCGTGGCGCTCGAGTCAAGGAAGACAATCTTCCACATACCCACAACAGAAATCGTGATGAGAATTAATCACTTTTATATTATATTATATTATTATATTGCAAGTTTTTAAATAAAATATCGATAACTAAACAAAGGCTGGTGAAGAAAAATCATTCTGTCTGTAAACACAGTATCTGTAGGCCTACTTTTGCTGGCCGAGCCGCTCGCTGCGATAGTAGCGAGATAGAAGGATTTACTGAGTACGGTCATGGCTCATGCCGTGTAATTTTATGTTTATTACTATAGAATTGCATAGATCTACTGTAGTAGGGAAACACAAACAGATATTGTAAGCAAACAAAATGCAGATTTCATGATTTCCGTATTGCTTGCGGTGAAAATAACTTGCCGTGTAAACAGCCTGCATGGTCACTAGATACACACTCACGTGCAAATAGCCTGGGCACTAGATACACGGTCACGTGCAAATAGACAACCAAATTAAAAACTGTTCACAATAACAGGAAAACCACAATAACAGAGTTCACTATAAGTGGACTCCACTGTATCAACAAATTTAATAGAAAACTACATAACTAGTTTTCAACTTCAATAATGCTCATCTCCACAAAGCGAGTTGCCATGTGTCAACTGTCATGTTTGTAAAACCTACGTGCTTGCATTTTATTATGCTAGCTTTCCGGCATAGTGTTTGTAAGTTTTGTTTATCTTTATGACCTTTTTTTTCATTCCTGCTATGATCGGTTGCGTTTATTCATTGCGATGAAATGTTTTGGCCACTATTATTCACTATAATAAATTCCACATGCATCATTAATTTAATACTCATCAACATTTTCGCAAACAAAAATTGTATGAATTCAGTTGCCAAAACTCTTCAACTCTGATTCAGAATCACTCAATTGTGATCAAGCCTCAAGGCGATATTTATCATCTAACGTGAATCATTCATTATCAAGACTGCTGATTTGCTGAGGTGCTGACGTGACTAAATCAGCAGATTTTCGAAAACAAATATCGGCACACCTACAAAAGCAAAAGCCACAAGCTTCCTCCACCAGTTCAGCAGATTTAGATTACACTTCAAGTTCTGTATTTTATTGCGCTTAGCTCAAAACACATTTATATAATCATTACTTACCTCTCTTTATTTTTCCACGGAAAACGAAAAAACGACTTCTGTGGACACGTACGCATAGCGCGAGTTAACACAGTTAATCGCACTGCAATGGTCACCTCCTTGCCTTGATTTCTTCTTCGTGGTCGACACTTTTTACCGGCTAATCACGACTACCACTTCTGTGGACACGCATAGCGCGAGTTAACACAGTTATTCGCACTGCAATGGTCACCTCCTTGCCTTGATTTCTTCTTCGTGGTCGACACTTTTTACCGGCTAAGCACGGTTACCGCTTGGTGGCGCGCGTGATCCTAATTTCGCCGGAAGTGACCGGATGAATCATCTTATTGTAGAGGGTCTTTGGTTAAATGGAAGATAACACAGCAGGCCAGAGCATCTCGACGTTCCCTGGACTGTCCCGGGTTTGGGCCCCGCCTGAGGTCCTGAGTTTTTCCGAGTCCTTCCCACACAGCTGGAAAACAAGTCTTTCATTGAGAGCTCGAAAGGACAAGGAAAGACTGGAAAGCCTTTGTAGTGCTATGAAGACTGCACCAACACATTTACAAAAGATGGTTAGGTTCAAGTTGGGAGTTCTCACTCATGCTTGCTTCCACTCAGTGGGCCCCTCCTTCCTCCAGAACATTGTCCCACTATACAAACCTGCCCTGCGCTCCGGCACCCAGCCTCTTCTAAGGCCTCGAGTTTCATCCAAGAGATCCTTCGGCTCGAGGGCCTTTTCATCTGCTGTGCCAGCAGTCTGAGGCCCTCAGATGATGCTCCTCGCAAAAAGACTTCAAACGACAACTCAGGACATTTATCTATATTTAAAAAAAATTGTTGACCTCCATTGTGTGCTATGAGCGATTTTCAATCAGAAACAGCGCGTTACAAAAAGTTGATGATGAGATGATGATGATGATGATGATGATGATGATGATGATGATGATGATGATGATGATGATGATGATGATGATGATGATGAAGATGATGATGATGATGACTTCCAAAAAAGAGAAAGAAAACAAAAAACAAGATGACTTTCTGTGTTTGTACTTCTTAGAATATTTCGATGCTTTTCGGCAACTTCTTCTGCAAAGAATAAAATAGCGTCAAGATGATGATGATGATCAAAAAAGAAAAAGAAAACAAAAAACAAGATGAGTTTCTGTGTTTCTACTTCGTCTTTGAATATTTCGATGCCTTTCGGCAACTTCTTCAGCACAGAATAAAATAGCGTCAAAATGACGTATAAAAAGAATTACGTGTGCTATGACGTAAGACATTCTTATAGTCTTGGATGTCCTGGCTGGCTTAATACCACGATAGTTCACAAAAATGAGCACATATAAGTCAAAGAATTCTGGAGAAAAAAAACAGCATATCACACACACACACACACGTGTATACACACACAAACACACACACACACCTACACACACACACACCTACACACACACACACACACACACACACACAAATACACACACACACACACACGTACACACACACACACACCTCTACACACACAGTACACACATCCAGAACATCGGATCACCCCCGAAAGCCGACAAGCGAACCCTCTGAACACCCAAACCGCCAACCACCCAACTACTCTTTGGTGTTTAGACCAAGAGGATAAGTGGTACGCAGTTTAGTCACCCAAAAAGCCTCCCTCGTCAGTCTACGAGGATGATCCGATGGAGCACAATACATTTGTTCGATCGGCATGACTCTCATGTTCACCATAGTGTGATCAGGCAAGTTGAAGTGCCTGGTCACGAGAGTCCCCTTGTTGGTTCTGATGTCTTGGTAGTGCTGGTAGAAGCGTTTCTTCAATGATGTCATAGTTTCCCCCACGTACTGGGTGTTACGGCAGAGGTTGCACCACAGAACATACACGATGTTTGCAGAGGTGCAGGAGAGGACTGTCCTGTGTCGTAAAAATTTCATATGTCTGGTGACTGTTGAAGCGCTGCCCTCGACAAGATGCTGGCTACACATAGTGCACCTGGTGGCTGTACATCTATACACTCATGATGATGATGTTGATGATGATGATGATGATGATGATGTTGATGTTGATGTTGATGTTGATGATGATGATGATGATGATGATGATGATGATGATGATGATGACCACGACGACCACGACGATGATGATGATGATGAACACATCCTTGAGTACATGAGGTATCCAGATCACTGCTGTTCGTAGAAAACGGAGCTCAGTCAAATGTTTAGAAGAAGAACGTTTCCTAGCTCTCGGCCACACACGATGCACACGTGAACGCATCACACCATGCACGACTGCAGTGGGCCTTAGTTGCCACTGGTTCTGGACACGTGAGTTTCGTCTCAGCAATCACATCTGGCGCCACTGACGTCGTCGTCAAAAAGGACGTATATGTGCATGAATGTGCATGTGTGTGAATAAGTGAGTGCGTATGTGCATAATTATGTGTGCGAGATCGCTCGCGCCTGCGCAAATCATGCTACACACAAATCCCAGCTCAGGTTTCTGATCCGTATCCTGAGCGGCCTAGAGACCTCTCATTGGCGGCGATCTGTTGCGCTCGTGTTTTGGGTCCTTGTTCTGAAAGCACTCTCACAAACAGTCTGAGCCAGCACTTCCTTCCCGCATGAAAGCATTCAGGCATCACAGCCACACAGGAGGCGAGAGACATGGCATTCAGTAGCGAGACTACAGGCACCACTCTCTTTGACTTGGTCTGTGGGGAAGCATGTGTCGCAGTGCTCTGCAACCTCTTTGCATACAGCATTCCCATTCTTTTATGTTCTGCAGTCTTTCCGCTTCGTACGCATTGCACGGGCTGTAAACCCCGCAGTCTCTTTATTTAACACTCTTATTACATGTCTACTCTCCCCCACACTCTTCAACCTCTTCCTCGAAAGGATAATGACTGATGCCCTAGAAGACCACGAAGGATCAGTCAGCATCTGTGGCAGAAAGATCACCAACTTACGTTTTGCTGATGACATTAATGGATTAGCAGGAAGTGAAGAGGAGCTGACTAGTCTTGTCGAGCACCTGGACAAGACCTCACAGGCATATGGCATGAAGATCAGTGCCGAGAAGACCAAGGTGATGACGAACAACCCTCGAGGCTTCAAAATGAAAATCAAAGTGAAGGGCCAAAAACTGGAAGCTGTGAACAACTTCAAATACCTGGGATCTATTGTGACTGATGAAGGGTCCAAACCAGAGATACTGTCCAGGATAGCACAAACAACAGCTGCATTGGCAAAGTTGAAGCCAATATGGCGTGACAGAAATATCACTCTCGCGTCGAAGATCAGGCTCATGCGCACGCTGGCCATCTCCGTATTCTTTTATGCATGCGAGTCCTGGACACTCACATCTGAACTGCAGAGACGGATACAAGCCCTGAAAATGAGATGCTATCGCAAAATTCTGAACATCTCATATAAAGACCATGTCACGAATGAGGAAGTCAGCAACAGGATCAGGAGAGCATTTGGACAGTACAAAGACCTGCTCTCAATCGTGAAAAGCAGAAAGCTGAAGTGGTACGGTCACGTGTCAAGAGGCAGTGGGCTGGCCAAGACCATCCTGCAAGGTACCGTACCAGGTGGGAGAAGGAGATGCAGGCAGAGAAAGAGGTGCGAAGACAACATCAAAGAGTGGACAGGCTTGACTTTTGCTGACTCACAGCGAGCCACAGAGGATAGAGCTCGATGGAGGAAGATTGTCCGAAAGTCATCAGTGGTGCCTCAACAACCCATCTCAGGGTTAAGAGACTGAACTGAACTGATTACATGTGCTTTGAATCCTGCAGTTTCTTTGCTTGACACTGCCACAACATGGACCTGGAATACTGCAAACGCAGGTAAAGGACAGACCACCGAATTCCCGAATACTAAACAAAAATGACACCCAACCATTACTTGTCTTGACTTACTTGACTTATGCCTCTTGATTCCTTGAGGAACATAGTAGAGTATTGTGGTGTTTGCTTATAATTTTGAGAGACAAGTAGTTTGTCCATGTGACGTCACTCGCCATCGTCCATGTGACGTCACTCGCCATTCCGTTTGGTCACTTCCTGTAAAGGACGTCGGTTACTGTTCTCTTTTGCTTCTTACGTGTGAACATTGTTTGCAAGGCGCAGTAAACTGTCAGAAGCCTTCAAATGGTTTTAGACTTATTTATGTCCACACGTAAAAAGCAAAAGAGAACAGTAACCGACGTCCTTTACAGGAAGTGACCAAACGGAATGGCCCCTTCTCAACCAAATGCACCCCCTACTCCACCAGCAACCCCAGCTTACCCCTTCCAATGCATCGTTGCCGACTATTTTCATTACCGAGGTCACAACTACCTGGTCATAGTCGACCGATACAGCAACTGGCCAATTGTAGAAAGGGCCTCCGATGGCGCAGCAGGACTCGTCCCCGTTCTGCGACGCACATTCGTCACCTACGGCATCAGCGATGAACTAACCTCTGACGGTGGACCAGAGTTCACCTCAGCGACAACATCAGCTTTCCTGAAGAACTGGGGCGTTAGCCATCGCCTCTCTTCTGTTGCTTTCCCTCACAGCAACTGCCGAGCAGAGGTCGGCGTTAAGACAGTAAAACGCCTCATCACCAATAACACTGACAGATTTGGCTCCCTTGACACTGACAAATTCCAGCGCGCCATTCTTCAGTATCGAAACACCCCTGATTGTGACACACTGCTCTCCCCTGCCATGTGCCATCAGAGACTTCATCCCCATTCACCCTGGCAAATACCAGCCCCACTTGACCTGGCGAGAGACGCTCGCCAACAGGGAAGACGCACTACGCAACCGGCATATGCGGGCAGCTGATCGTCTATCAGCCCACACACGACCGCTCCCTCCCCTCGTCATCGGTGACCATATGCGTATTCAAAATCAAACTGGACCCCACCCAACAAAATGGGACAAAACTGGCATCGTCGTTGAGGTCCGCCAGTTTGACCAATATGTGGTTCGAGTTGACGGCTCTGGGCGAGTGACCCTGCGGAACAGGGAATTCCTCCGAAAATACATCCCTGTCATCACTCGTACACCCTTGCTGACAGTCCCCGGACCCATCACTTCTGCCCCCCAGGCTTACCCTGACCTATCTAGAGCCCCGACGATGACCACGCGCCAAGACGCCCAGCCAGTTCCTGATCCACCCGCACCGGCCCACGTAGACGTCTAGCCTGTGAATGAGCCACCCGCACCAGCCCACGTAGACGCCCCACAAAGGCGGACACCAAGGGCGCTGCGAGCTCTCCAGCCGTTCAGCAAGCCTGGCTTGAGAGAGACTATCGCACCACCGACATATGACCTGACCACCCGCTCCATCCGACTGAGGCCATCAACTTGTATCACAAATCAGTCTTTTTCAGGACTCTCAAAAGACTTGGGGGGGCGTAGAGTATTGTGGTGTTTGCTTATAATTTTGAGAGACAAGTAGTTTGTCCATGTGACGTCACTCGCCATCGTCCATGTGACGTCACTCGCCATCGTCCATGTGACGTCACTCGCCATTCCGTTTGGTCACTTCCTGTAAAGGACGTCGGTTACTGTTCTCTTTTGTTTTTTACGTGTGGACATTGTTTGCAAGGCGCAGTAAACTGTCAGAAGCCTTCAAATGGTTTTAGACTTATTTACATAGGGCCGCAACAACACTCCTCCAACGCACACGGTCCTGGCAGGTCCTCTTCAGCTCCGCCCATGTCATTCTGGTGGCCTTTACTTCAGCCTCGACACTCCTACGCCAAGTCTGTTTTGGTCAACCCACTTTGCGCTTTCCTTGTGGGTTCCAGTCCATACCCTGCCTGGTGATATTAGATGCAGGCTTTCGTAGCGTGTGGCCGATCCATCCCCATTTTCGTTTTCTGATCTTCTGGTTGATTGGGGCTTGTTTTGTCCTATCCCACAGATTTTCATTGGAGACAGTCTCTGGCCATCTGATGTTGAGGATATTTCTCAGGCATCTGTTGACGAATGTCACGACTCGAGAGAAAAATGTGTTGTTGTAAATAAGTTTATAGGGTGGGGCTTTGGGGGCTTTAAAACTTTTGAGTTGCCTTTAAGTTCAGCGTTAGGCTTTCCATGCTGTTGCACGTGTTTTGCTTGTTAGTATCATGATTTTGAAAGAGTGAGTTACATTTGTTGAATTGTTAATTAAGACCAGATGCCCTGGGCACGTGCTGCACGGCTGTGCTGATGTATTGACGGGCTTTGCAGGTATTTCACAGGCTTTTGGTTTGTATTTCTCTAGTACCGTGGTTTATTCAGTTGGTTCATGATTTTGTTCATTATCTCGTGCCGGCCTAGTTATTCCCCTATTTAGTTGAGTTGCCGTCGTGCGTTCTGTCACTTGCCACTCCGGATCGCAGGGTAAGTGGTTATGGGGTTTTGTTCTCCTTTTGTTTCTGGTATGTTTCACCTCGTACGCGTCGGCGGTTGGGTTGTTGGTGTGGGGTAAATAGCTATTTCTGTTCATTTGTGTATTGCAGATCCTGGCCAGGGTTGGCGTGTCCTGGCCTGGGTTTGGGATTTCCTGGCCTGGGGTATCTGGATGGGCTTGTGGGGTTGCGGTTGTTTCTGGAGTGACGTTTTGTGATGTTTGCTGTGCAGGGGAGGAGGGTTGGTGGATTGTGATGTGGAGGTGAAGGTTTTGTGGATTGTGAGGTGAAGGTTTGGTGGGTTGTGATGTGGAGGTGAAAGTTTGGTGGATGGTGATGTGGAGGTGAAGGTTTGGGGATTGTGATGTGGAGGTGAAGGTTTTGTGGATTGTGAGGTGAAGGTTTGGTGGGTTGTGATGTGGAGGTGAAAGTTTGGTGGATTGTGATGTGGAGGTGAAGGTTTGGTGGATTGTGATGTGGAGGTGAAGGTTTGGTGGATTGTGATGTGGAGGTGAAGGTTTGGTGGATTGTGATGAGGAGGTGAAGGTTTGGGAATTTGTGAAGTGTAGGTGAAGGTTTGGTGATTTGTGATGTGGAGCTGAAGGTTTGGTGATTTGTGATGTGGAGTTGAAGCTTTGTGATTTGTGCAGCAGAGGAGTGTTTTGTGATTTGGCTTGTGGAGGTGAGGGCTTTTGTGATTGGTGCATCGGAGGTGAAGGGGTTTGTGCTTTATGCTGCGGAGGTGGAGTTGGTGATTTGGATTGCGGAGATTGTAATTTGAACTGTGAATTGCTGGTCAGTGTTTGGGGTGGTTTCTTGGGTCATTCTGAATATTAAATCCTTTGTTATACAGTTTTCCATGCGTGCTTGTTCTGTTTCGTGTGCGTCTCATCCCTAGTAGCACAGGGGTAGGAAGTGCTTCCCTTATTACAGAAACAGGAGCGTCATCAACACCTAGCAGCTCCTGACAACGAATGTCTGGAGCTTGTGGGTGTTGGTCTTTGTTACCCGCCATGTTTCTGAGCCATATAGCAGGACAGACTTCACATTGGTGTTGAATATTCGGATCTTGTTGTGGAGTGAGAGGGCTGTTGATCTCCAGATTGGGCGCAAGGTGTTGAAGGCGTATCTTGCTTTGTTGATTCGGCACTTGATGTCTTCATCTGTCCCCCCATCTTTGCTGACTACACTGCCCAGGTAAACGAACTTGTCTGTTTCCTTGATGTCTACTTGATGTAGTCGCACTGAGTCTTGATGTCTGTTGTTTACCATCATGACTTCTGTCTTTCCGGTGTTGATTTGGAGTTCAGTCTTCTCGGCTTCTTCTGCGACGCGGCATAGCTTCTCTTGTGCATCTTGGTGCCTGTGGGAGAGAAGGCTGATGTCATCAGCGAAGTCAAGGTCCTCTAGCTGTTGCGTGAGGGTCCACTGGATACCTGTCCTCTGGCCTGCTGTAGACTGTCGCATGATCCAGTCAACCACCATCAGGAAGATTGTCGGCGAGAGTAAACAGCCTTGACGGACGCCGGTTTGTACTGAGAAGGGCTCAGTCAGCTTCCCGTCATGGACGACTTGGCAGGTGGCGGCCTCGTAAAGTTGTTGGATGATGGTAACACACTTTTGTGGGAAGCCGTAGTGATGCATCAGTCTCCAGATGACGTCTCTGTCGACACTGTCAAACGCCTTCTGAAAGTCCACGAAGACTGTGTACAGGGAGGTCTGCCACTCCAGCGACTGCTCGATGATAATCCGCAGTGTGGCAATCTGGTCTGTGCATGATCTAGCCATGATCGACGAACAGTACTCACAGGAGGCGTGGATCCACGCTTACACTGATGGATCAGCAACAAACGCCGTATCCAATGGAGGTGCTGGCATTCTGATTCAGTTCCCTGGGGGACATACAGCCACAGCCAATGTTGCCACAGGCAAGCACTGCACAAACTACAGGGCAGAAGCGGAGGCACTCATACAGGCGGCCTCCATGGTACAGGATTCTCCAGACCCATGCTACCAAGTAGTCTTCCTCTCAGACGCCCTATCAGTCCTCCAGGCCCTAGAGAAAGGAAAACTCTCCCAGCTGACCAAAGCATTTCAGAGGGTCGGACAAACCAGAAGAGTTGTTCTCCAGTGGATACCAGCCCACTGTGGGATTCCAGGAAACGAAAGGGCAGACGAGCTGGCGAAAGAAGGAGCCCAGGAAGAACAACTTGAAAATAGTGTCAGCTATAGTGAGCGAAAGACCATCATCAAGGCATTGATGAGGCCGAGGACAAACAGAGACGACTACCACTTGATGTCCAGAGAGCAGCAGGTCGTCCTTATCAGGCTGCGCACCGGCCACAACAGGCTCAATGCTCACATGAACCGAAAGTACAGGCTGGCACCATCACCAACATGCGCATGTGGTCTGGAAGACCAAACAGCAGAACACATACTCCAGAGTTGTCCCTTACTTGAAGAAGAAAGGAGGGAAGTGTGGCCGTTACCAACTCCCCTGCAGACCAAACTATATGGCAGCCGCGACGACATGGAGAAAACGACGACATTCATTACCCATACCGGATTGACAGTATAGCCACTGCGAACGAGAAGAAGGAAGCCTGCCTGTTCATCCCGTAGTTTCTTGTCAAGAGCGGTCTTCACTCTCTCCAG
The DNA here is from genome assembly GCA_034096865.1 of Theodoxus fluviatilis. Taxonomy (NCBI): domain Eukaryota; kingdom Metazoa; phylum Mollusca; class Gastropoda; order Cycloneritida; family Neritidae; genus Theodoxus; species Theodoxus fluviatilis. The sequence goes on along the minus strand of JAWQFJ010024152.1, from coordinate 3,014 downwards.
GATGATTCTTGTTAATACGTTCCCGGGGATGGACAGCAGCATGATTCCCCTCCAGTTGTTGCAGGTTGACAGGTCTACTTTCCTAACTCGAACTCCGAGAACTCGAACTCGAACATTTTATTGGATGAGAGTGATAGAGAGAGAGAGAGAGAGAGAGAGAGAGAAAGAGATAAAGAGAGATAGAGAGAGATAGAGAGAGAGAGGAGAGAGAGAGGAGAGAGAGAGAGAGAGAGAGAGAGAGAGAGAGAGAGAGAGAGAGAGAGAGAGAGAGAGAGCTCTAGAATGCCTACGTCATATCATTCTAAAGTTTTTTTACGTCACGTATTACATCATTTTTGTGTTTCTACATCGTTCACTGAAGAAGGGCGTGTGCCCGAAAGTCTTTGATTTTGGTGTTAGTCGTGTGTGTTTTTTTCTTATTTACTAGGTCTCCTCTCTTTGGCAGCTTTACAAGGTTGCCTTTCTTCCAGTCTTCTGGCACTCTCTCCTGTTCCCAGAGCTTGTGTAGAAGGGAGTGTAGCATCTCAGTTGAGGTCTGGATGTCTGCCTTCAGCGCTTCGGGTGGTATACCGTCAGGACCTGCCGCCTTGCCTGACTTGAGGGACTTGATGGCTTTGGTTATCTCTGCCTTGGTTGGAGGGTTGCTGTTGACGTCCAGGAGCTCAGTTGGTGGTGGGATGTCTGGTGGGGCTGGTGGGGCTGGTCTGTTGAGTGTTTCCTTGAAGTGCTCAGCCCATCTTGCTCTCTGGTCCTCCATACTGGAAATGATGTTTCCGTTCTTGTCTTTGACAGGGCAGCTGTGGTTTCTGGTCTTTCCTGAGAGTGTTCTGGTGATCTCATACACCCTCTTCATATTTCTCTGGCCCGCTGCAGTTTCTGCCTCCTCAGTCAGTTCTTCTATGAAGCCTCTCTTATCTTTTCTTGCACTTCTCTTCACTTGGCGGTTTAACTCCCAGTAACGAGCTTGAAGTTCTTGCTTCTCCTCTTGGTCTTGTGTTTGGCTGATCTGGTCTTTCAATTTCTTCCTGTCTGCAATCAGTGTCCATGTCTCTGTTGTCAGCCATTCTTTGTGTTGTCTTATGTTCTTTCCTAGGACAGTTTTGCACGTTGTCGCCCAGGCATCTCGCAGGCCGTGCCATTGCTTGTTTACTGTTTCCTCTGGTGTTTGGGAAAGCACGCTGAACCTGTTCTTTAGCTCTATCTTGAATTCTTCTGTTTTCTTCTTTTCTTTCAAGCTGTTCACGTTGTTCTTGAACGATGGTTTGTCTGCCTGGTCTTTGTAGGCTTTCAGCTTGATCTTGAGCACCGCGACAACTAGGTGATGGTCCGATGCTGCGTCCGCTCAGCGCTTCACCCTGACATCTTGCAGGCTCCGTCTCCACTTTCTGCCGATGGCAATGTGGTCTATTTGATTCTCGATCTTGCCGTCAGGGGAAATCCACGTGGTCTTGTGGATGGTCTTGTGGGGAAATACAGTGCCTCCTATCACAAGGTCGTTGAAGGCACAGAACTCTGTAAAGAGTTCACCATTTTCATTCTGTTCTCCAGTGCCGTGCCTGCCCATAATGAACTCTCTGTCTGTGTTGTCTGATCCCACCTTGGCGTTCACATCTCCCATGACAATCCTCAGGTCTCTCTTTGGTGTTTTGTCAAGAGTCGCTTGGATTTGCTCATAGAATTCTTCTTTGTCTTCCATATCTGCTGCATTTGTAGGAGCGTAGCACTGCAGGATGGTGACTTTCCTGCCCTTGGAGTTGAATCTTGCTGTTATGATCCTTGGTGACACTGGTTCCCAGGACAGCAGTGCTCGCGTTGCCTGTGGTGTCATCAGCAGCGCCACTCCATGCATATGAGACTGGCCTTCTTCGTGTCCAGAGTAGATGATGGTGTCTCCACTTGTCAGTCTTGTCCGTCCTGTTCCTGTCCATCTGGTCTCACACAGGCCTAAAATCTTCAGGTTGTATCGGTGCATCTCTCTGCACACCTGTGCGCTTTTCCCAGTCTCATATAGGGTTCGGATGTTCCAGGTCCCTATCCTGGTCTTGGCTTTGGTCGTCAGAAGAGTTGTCGGCGCACTGGCTTCCCGAAGGCTTTCACCAGCTCGCGTCATAAGCTCCACTGGAGAGGACTCTTCCTCGACCATGTTGTTTTCAGATAGCGTTGTTGTGGTTTCTGTAACAGCTGGTTTTTATAGAAATGAGTTGTTAGCCCAGTTCAAACCCCCAACCTGGAGGGCCAGTGAGTGTTGTTAGTCTGGTCTTTACCCCTCGACCTGTCTGGCATGGGTGGTCCTACCAGAGACGAATCTCCGCCAGCATAGACCTCAGGGTCATGGAGACACACAAGCACCCCAACCACAACAAGGTTGCACTCTCTGGGGTGCACCATTACTTAGTGGTGTAGAAATCCCTGGTTGCATACACGATAAAACACTGCGGGCGTAACCCTTCCTCAATTTAAAGACTGCAATCCATTTACTTCGCATTCTCATACCCTGCAATTTTATTACTAAGCACTCTCATTAAATGCACTTTTTTCGTCTTGTATAGATGTTATTGAATTGAAATGCCAGTGAAGGAAAACTAGAGGAATACATCAACAAACTGGAGAGGGTCTAAACAGCCTATGAAATGGAAGTCAGCTTTGAAAAAAAAATCAAGATCATTGTAAACAGCTTCAGCCAGCAAGCAGCTGAAGGATTGATGCTTGAAGAAGGGGACGGCTTGAAACATTCCGGATCCACTGTATTCAAGGGTGGCAGCTGCGGCCTGGCTTGTTTGCCATAACTCAACTGAATACCAGAAGGAGAAGCAACGTCATCAGGCTTCCTGTCGAGAGCGACGAGTGGCAACTTCCACCCTTTGTGTGAGTGCAGGGCCGTAACGCCTGAATCCGAAAGAAGGATCGAACTCGAAGCATTCGAGAACCCGCTACAGGAAGCTTGAAGCTTCTGCGCAGGTCATACACCGGTCATACACTCTCTCTCTCTCTCTCTCTCTCTCTCTCTCTCTCTC
>JAWQFJ010024151.1:5000-44898 GCA_034096865.1 Theodoxus fluviatilis | reverse complement strand
CGGAGTTTGTGCAACTGGTGGAGGAAGGTCTGGAAAACCAGCCCTCCACTGACGGCTCTCTGGACACCTTTTATGATGACTACGACAGCCCTGGCCATTCGAGTAAGTATCAGTACTTTCATTTACCAGGCGGGGAGGAGGCGGGGATGGAATGGGAGATGGGGGGCGCGTTTATTAGGGGAGGCGCGACTATTAAGACAAAATACGGTATATTCAACCCCAAGAAACATCCTTACATGCATAGATCTGCAACAAAACTGGAACATCAGTGCACAGCCCTCATTAGCCATTTCTTCCTGCAAGAGGAAAGATCTTCTTAGGAAGCATTGAATCTCGCCAGAAGCCTTCAACAAATGATGTAAACCATAATCTGCATTTGTAAGTATACATGTCTCCATCCCCCGCCCCGCCCCCCCCCCCCTCCTTAACCCCTCCCCCCACCCCAGTCAGATACAGGGTTTGGCAACAAATTTGTTGTTGCACACTTGATGGGCTCATTCCTCGGTGGTGTGAATGTACGGTTGGATTTGAATGACCTGACCTTGTCCCAATGATCTTTGGTAGCTTCCTAGGCTGCTTGGGGCCACCCCTGGCTGAGCCACTGGAGCAGGCCCCAAAAGTCAGGGGTTCCAGCTGATGAGAAAGCCATGGAGCAGCTCCAGTCAAGTGTAACATTTGAGCATGCACTTGAGAATGCAGTTCTGCATCTCCCAACGGAAACGCCACTTGCTGTCAGGGCCTGCCATCTCACCCAGAACTCCTATTTTGAGTGGAGGGAATCCCTTCATTCTTTGCCGCTTCCTCTTGAGACTCTTGTAGAACTCCAGTCTCTTCCAGATCTTTGTCTCAGCTCCTTCGCGTATGGAGCAGGTCATGGCCAGCACTACATCCGCCTGAAGGATGCATGAGTGCATACATGAAATTTCTTCACAGTGAGGATAAAAATTGACGAGTTTTTGTAACATTTCTCTTCCACATGTATGTATCAGTAAATGCTGAAATCAAAATGTATTGTGTATGCCTAAAGAAGCAAGCTTAGCTGTGTTCATGTCTTGTCTTTCAAAACTTACATGAGAATTAAAATAAAATGCAGATGCATGATTTCAGAAAGCCAGTTCCATGCTCTGACAACAAAAACAGCAACTACAAGTACAACAATACTTTAGTCATCAGTACCTTGCTGACCATGCTCAAGGCTTCTCTCTCTCTCTCTCTCTCTCTCTCTCTCTCTCTCTCTCTCTCTCTCTCTCTCTCTCTCTCTCTCTCTCTCTCTCTCTCTCTCTCTCTCTCTCTCACACACACACACACACACACACACACACACACACCCACACACTTACACAGACACACACACACACACACTCACACAGACACACACACACTATCCATCCTACACCTGCACTCCATACCCATCCCAAGCCCAAGGTGAAACTGATGAGAAAGAAGAACTAAAGCATAAATTTATGATCACATACTGACATAGACAACAAGATTACCTCATGTATGTTTGCAGCTCTCGAAAATCCACTGTCCTTAAGGATGGACCAAGCAATTTCCGTGTCATTCACATTCATTTGACACCCATAGGTTTCAAAAAACACTGCAAATAAAACAAAGGTAGTTTACACTGTATACTGCCAACCCGCTGTCCCTATGTGTCATTTAATCAACAGTTTACATGGCAGTTGTTCCTAAAAATTAGCAGAATATTTCACTACCAGTGAATTAGGGTGTGTGTGTGTGTGTGTGTGTGTGTGTGTGTGTGTGTGTGTGTGTGTGTGTGTGTGTGTGTGAGTGTGTGCATGCATGCATGTGTGTGTGTGGTGTGCATACATGTGTACATGTGTGCATGCATGTGTGTGCGTATGTGTGCACATGCATGTGTGCTTGCATATTCATGTGTGCATGTGTATGTGTGCACATGCATGTGTGCACATTCATGTGTGTATGCATGTATGTATGCATGTCAGCATGTGTATACATGCATGTGTGTGTGCACATTCATGTGTGAGTGTCAGTGTGTGTGTGTGTGTGTGCGTGTGTGCGCATGCATATGTGTGTGTGTATTCATGATTTACAGAGGGGTGGGCAGCTCGAATATCACTTTATTCATCTATTTGAAGGAGAGGGGGTTGGGGCAGCCATCTAGCGACTGGTGGCGTGCCTGGCTTTTCATCTTACCTTTCCTCTGGGCGCCTTTAATGATGTGCGAAGGCACGTATGGTATCCTTTCTCCGTCGAGGTCATCATGAAACAACCTGGATTCCACGTTGGCGTCCGGTTGGGATGAACTGGCGAGGAAGAAACTGAGCGAAGGACCATCCTCAGGCTCAGGCAGCCTGCGGGTGGTCGATCCGATGCCCGCAGATGGCACTGGCACATCGACGCCTGATTTGCCTTGGGAGGAGTATGATGCATGTGGCTGCAAGTTTTGTGTGCTCATGCAATCATTTGAAGAACAAGTCACTGCGTTGCCATGAGGTAACCGAGAGCAGGTGAAGTGCATATTGCAGCGATGCCGCAGCGAAGCCAAACTCAAAGCCGGCGAGGTTACAGTACGGCATCGCTGCGAGTTAAGTCTCGCTCCTCCACAACGCGTCTGATTTGCAACGTGATGAAAACACTGACGATGAAAGCCGCAGAAATTCTTCCACTCCAACCTTCTTGCGTTGCAAATTGACCATGTTTCTCGTTGCACTCGCCGGCAGAGAGCGTGGAGACCTTGAAAGCCAGCCATGATGCTTTCAAAAATCTAGATTCATCATAACGAAAATAAATTGAATTGTAGAAGATTAATTCATCTTTAATCCATGATATACTATTTTCAATAAATCCTGTCTCGTCTTTCTTTATTTTAATACATTTTATGGATAAATTTAATAATTTTACGTATTATTTTTTATACACTGTTCTTTTCATAAGTAACATTCATGATGTTTTGTTGTCCGTGTGCGATTCTCATACCTTTCTTGTACGGGTACACTCTTGAAGTGTACAGTTAACACTGTGGTGTTTGAGCAGACAGCTTTATTGTGTATGAAGTCTCTGAATACGTTTCGGACTACCATGGCTAGGATTGTGCCATTGAAGGACGGTAGGTACCTCAAAACGCTTGAGCCAGTTGAGGACTCGGGAAGCCTTTCACGGCACAGCCTATGAGCCTTAAGGCTTAAGGCTTAAGCCTTAACCATAGCGGCATTGGCGGTGGTGTACTGCTCTACTAACGTAAATAAATAAGCGGCGTATTGCCTCCGATATTAGAGCACAGGCGGGCTGAGTCAAGCTGTGGATCCCTGTGTCCAGTTTATTCGGACAAGCACCGTGCTTGCCTTCCAAGCTGGTGTTATTTATCTGTTGTTCCGTCTCAAAGCTTGGCCTTCGAGTTCCTATCGTGTGTGTGTGTGTGTGTGTGTGTGTGTGTGTGTGTGGATGTCAGTACGTCTTATTCAATGCTATCTCTGTTGATCCTCATGCACTTTCAACTTCTCTCACCCTTATTTTGTGGCACATGTTATGTAAGTAAGCCTTGATTTGGTTTTAAGATGTTAGCAATCAGCAATTCTGTTTCTGCCAGTATCCATGAAGATGAACCCACACTTCTATGCCTCTACGTGGATTGCGTTTCAGACTTTGCTGGAGCTGTGGCAGCAGCAGCCAGCAGCTTGCTCCAAGGACATGTGATTGCCGTCCCTACAGACACAATCTATGGTGTGGCAGGGCTTGCACAGGATTCCAATGCTGTCAACTCCATCTACAGCATCAAAGGCAGAGATTTTGCCAAGCCTGTCGCTATCAGTGTGGGCAATATTGAAGACGTTTACAAGTAAGTATGTTCAATGTATGGCTGGTAGTAGTAGGTGCAGCATTTGAGCTATGTCCTCATTGAAGGATTGCATCTATAGGCAAGATGCTTGTTAAATTGTGTTTCTGCTGAGGAACAAAACCAGGTATATTTCTGTGCAAGGTGCAGTGCCATGGTTCTATCCCTGGGTTGGGGAAAAAGCTGGATTTATTTAAATATAAGGTATTTCTAAGGTTGGAGAAGACACTCCACTGTGCCATGAATATTTGGTCCAGCCCTGGTTGGGAAGGAGTGAAGATGAATGAGTTACTTGACTAGGCAACAATCAAAACTACTTGAGGTTATGGTAACCCAACCAATGCAATTGTTTACTGCCACCCCTAACCTTATATTTCTATCAGGGAGGTGGGGGTGGGTGGGAAGAAATCATAGATAAATAATCAACCTTATGCTGGCCCTATCTTCCTGATAAGCACAACTAAAGTTAAAAAGTGTTATCAGCAATAGAGACATTTGGGATTTATGTTCAGATGAATCTACTGTATTCATGACACTTCTTGAAACTCACACAAATGCCTGCAGTATCAATCTGGCCTCCTAATATTATATTTAAAAAGTCAGTCCTATCTACCAACTCTCTTTTTTTTAGGGGCCATGTTGCCATTACCGCACTTTCTTGGAGGTCTCTCTGTCTCGGATCTCTCTTGGATTGAGTGACTGTACAGGAGTGTAACTTGGGGGTCTCTCTGTCTCGGATCTCTCTTGGATTGAGTGACTGTACAGGAGTGTAACTTGGGGGTCTCTCTGTCTCGGATCTCTCTTGGATTGAGTGACTGTACAGGAGTGTAACTTGGGGGTCTCTCTGTCTCGGATCTCTCTTGGATTGAGTGACTGTACAGGAGTGTAACTTGGGGGTCTCTCTGTCTTGGATCTCTCTTGGATTGAGTGGCTGTACAGGAGTGTAACTTGGGGGTCTGTCTGTCTCGGATCTCTCTTGGATTGAGTGACTGTACAGGAGTGTAACTTGGGGGTCTCTCTGTCTCTGATCTCTCTTGCATTGAGTGACTGTACAGGAGTGTAACTGCCTAAAGTGTTAAAAATGGCCAAGTCAGATTCTTCAAGCTCAAAATTATTCAGCTTTTGTGATCAATTCACGAGAAAACATTTCATGCAACATAATTTGTTTTGCTTTGGTGAAAATCTGCACAAATATGTGTGTACTTAGCTCCTCAACAGCTTCGCTAGGCATTTGCTCAAAAGCTGTTCCATGGTTTGTTCTGAGCAGTCGCGGGATTGTCATTGGATGTTACTGTATGTAGAAATCTGTATTTTCATGTATGTCACATACACCAAACAACCATTCCATTTTGATTAATACTAATAGTGTTTGAAAATGCAAACTTGTTTATTTCGTTATTGCAGTTGTTATTATTATTATTATTATTATTATTATTATTATTATTATTATTATTATTATTATTATTATTATTATATTAGTGTGAACATTGTAAATTTGTAGGTTCAAAATAGCACAAGCTATGCTCATTTGAAGATGGATGTCATGCTAGCAGCAATTTTGATAAAATGATCTTTTACCTGCACAGGTGCTACATAGCAGAAACAAAGCAATAGAATGTTGATTTTCACATATCTAAATGTACTTCTACAACATGAAAAGATGGTGTATCTGACAGAAAGGTTTAATTGACCCAGACTGAACCTGTATCAGGAACTTCTAGGTCCAGCACCCAGTCACATTGCTTGCGATAGGTCAGGTTTTGTGCTGGTGAATCACATGAGGCCCTTTCAAAAGAGGCAGAATGACTTTTGCAGGTGGAGCAAGGTCACCATCTCCAGGCAGCTGCTGCAGGCGCTACTGCCAGGCCCAGTAACCGTGGTGATGGAGAGGAGCGAAAGCCTGAACCAGGCTCTGAATCCCTCCACTAAACTCATCGGCATTCGCATCCCTGACCATGAGTTCATGCGCACCCTGGCCCAGAAGTGCAGCCAACCCCTAGCACTGACCAGCGCCAACCTCAGCGCTGCCCAGAGCTCTCTCAGCATCCAGGTATGGTGGATTGTGTGTGTGTGTGTGTGTGTGTGTGAGTGTGTGTGTGTGTGTGTGTGTGTGTGTGTGTGTGTGTGTGTGTGTGTGTGTGTGTGTGTGTGTGTGTGTGTGTGTGTGTGTGTGTGTGTGAGGTTTGTGAGTGTGTGTGTGTGTGTGTGTGTGTGTGTGTGTGTGTGTGTGAGGTTTGTGAGTGTGTATGAGGTTTGTGAGTGTGTGTGAGGTTTGTGAGTGTTTGTGAGGTTTGTGAGTGTGTGTGAGGTTTGTGAGTGTGTGTGAGGTTTGTGAGTGTGTGTGAGGTTTGTGTGTGTGTGTGAGGTTTGTGAGTGTGTGTGTTTGTGAGTGTGTGTGAGGTTTGTGTGTGTGTGTGAGGTTTGTGAGTGTGTGTGAGGTTTGTGAGTGTGTGTGAGGTTTGTGAGTGTGTGTGTGTGTGTGTGTGTGTGTGTGTGTGTGTGTGTGTGAGGTTTGTGAGTGTGTGTGTGTGTGTGTGTGTGTGTGTGTGTGTGTGTGTGTGTGTGTGTGTGTGTGTGTGTGTGTGTGTGTGTGTGAGGTTTATGAGTGTGTGTGAGGTTTGTGAGTGTGTGTGAGGTTTGTGAGTGTGTGTGAGGTTTGTGAGTGTGTGTGAGGTTTGTGAGTGTGTGTGTATGTGTGTGTGTGTGTGTGAGGTTTGTGAGTGTGCGTGTGTGTGTGTGAGGTTTGTGAGTGTGCATGCGTGTGCAGAAACACAAGGTGAAGGAGCACTTCACAGACAGAGGGATGGAAAATCAGTCATGGATGCTCAGACTGACTCAAAGTAGGATTCAGTGTGTTTTGCAAGAGACTTGAACTTTGTCATGACCGATAAACAGTGCCGTAAGATCAACAGAAGATGATAAATATTTTGACTGAGGAACCTGAGGACGTACAGAACAGACAAGAACTGACTGCGTCACAAATCCAAGGCAAGGAAATTGATATTTTTGGTGGGGTGGGGTCAGGTGGGGGATGCATCCGTATGGTTGGATTCATTACATTCATTTCACATTTGGAAGACAGATGCCAGCCGATCAGTGAGTGTGTTGTGATGTTTCAGGAGTTTGAGGCCCTCTGGCCTAGGCTAGACTTGATTGTGGACGGAGGGGTGCTCAGTGACACGCCCAAGTCCAGACTGGGGTCCACCGTGGTGGATCTGTCAAGTCCCGGAAAGTTCCGAGTCATCCGATGGGGAAGGTGAGGCCTGCTTGCCGTTGTCATTTGCTTTGGTCTGTCAGTCTTTTAGTTTTGCAGCATTGCTGTGGCATTGGTCTTGTTGAATTTCACGGTGTCATGTTTTCTCTGTATGGAATCTAGATAATTTCTTCAATGGAGTTAACAAAATGTGGCTAAAGTGTCTAAAATGACGGTTCAAGATATTTTAGCCAAAAAATTATTCAGTTGATAAAGAAAATTCTAGAAAAAGCAGCTTGTTTACAGCATTATATGTAACCAATTTTTCAGGGGGTGGGTGGGTGGGTGGGTGTAGAAAGGTATACATTATTTAGCAATTTGACGATTTTGCTGGGAAATTGAAAAATAAAGAGAAAAGTTTCAGCGACTTTTATCTGGTTTGTCATGTACAGATACAGGTATTTATCTTTTGGTATATGGGTCATTCTCCACAGCTGGGAGCCAAAGTGTGGCTTGAGTCTCAGTATTTTCCCACTCTGTGTTACATTTGACCTTGACCTGATATAAAACAGTCTTCCAACATACACAGCCACTGTGCAGTTACGAAAACCTGCAATACATTTGTAGAAATGCATTGTTTACAGCAATATAAATTGTGCCACTTTCATTCATTCAATCAAGATTCATGGAATATTTATATGAAAAGTTGCTAAAATGAACCAAGAGTTTCACACACCAAAATACAAATGTTTATTTTCCATATTTAATCACCTTTTCAACTGACAAAACCGGGAACTATAACGGTATCAACCCTTCCACAAAACATAATTTTAAATTGATGAAATAATCCATTTTAAATCAACAGTGGAACCTGTTAGTTGCAAAACCTCATGTTATAGCATGATTTAATGTCCTCTGCAACTCGACGTGGCGTAGACACCAGAATCAAATTGTCCTTGCTTCCTGATGTAATGTGCCAATCACACCCGAGTGTTTCTAGTGCACCTCCATGTTGGATTCAAGTGCAGGTGTTGTCAAATAGTCCATTACTTGATTAATTTCAGTGGTTGAAGTTAGGCCAAATTTTAAATGGCTGTGGTTAAGGTAACATGGCAACAAATAAATTAGGGTCAGTAGGACAGCCTGAACTTTTTCCCTTCTTTTTAAAAGAGGCCAAATTGAAAATAAACCCAATTTTCTTTCACTGAAATTTAAAAAAATGAAATAATGGATTTCCTGAGTGCTCATATGACAGGGAAGATGGGACAGCATGCAATGTGTTGTTACCATCAATTTCTTTCTTTTCTTTTCTTTGTTCTTTTTGCGTGATCTACATATCAATTGTAAACATGGCGTTGAAGAAGCTCCTTTTCAGAGGATTTTTTCTGGCATGTCATAGGCGTGGAACCAACGTTCACAGTCACACAGACATGTCACAGACGTGGAACCAACGTTCACAGTCACACAGACATGTCATAGACGTGGAACCAACGTTCACAGTCACACAGACATGTCATAGACGTGGAACCAACGTTCACAGTCACACAGACATGTCATAGATGTGGAACCAACGTTCACAGTCACACAGACATGTCATAGGCGTGGAACCAACGTTCACAGTCACACAGACATGTCATAGACGTGGAACCAACGTTCACAGTCACACAGACATGTCATAGGCGTGGAACCAACGTTCACAGTCACACAGACATGTCATAGACGTGGAACCAACGTTCACAGTCACACAGACATGTCATAGATGTGGAACCAACGTTCACAGTCACACAGACATGTCATAGGCGTGGAACCAACGTTCACAGTCACACAGACATGTCATAGACGTGGAACCAACGTTCACAGTCACACAGACATGTCATAGGCGTGGAACCAACGTTCACAGTCACACAGACATGTCATAGACGTGGAACCAACGTTCACAGTCACATAGACATGTCATAGACGTGGAACCAACGTTCACAGTCACACAGACATGTCATAGACGTGGAACCAACGTTCACAGTCACACAGACATGTCATAGACGTGGAACCAACGTTCACAGTCACACAGACATGTCATAGGCGTGGAACCAACGTTCACAGTCACACAGACATGTCATAGACGTGGAACCAACGTTCACAGTCACACAGACATGTCATAGGCGTGGAACCAACATTCACAGTCACACAGACATGTCATAGACGTGGAACCAACGTTCACAGTCACACAGACATGTCATAGACGTGGAACCAACGTTCACAGTCACACAGACATGTCATAGGCGTGGAACCAACGTTCACAGTCACACAGACATGTCATAGACGTGGAACCAACGTTCACAGTCACACAGCGAGGAAGGAGCTTCGTCAACACCATGTTTACAATTGATATGTAGATCACCAGCTCCTGGCTGCCCCATATCCAGTGGTCTCCCTTCCTGCATGAGTGCATAGTCAGCTCCTCAACCTCCCCTTGCCTTGAAACCCTGTCTTCTGACAGGCAGACCTAGGCGAGCAAGCTTTGGCGTTTTATTATGTGCAAGGTGCGGTGCCATGGTTCAATTCCAGGGACAGAAGAAAACGGGATCACTAATTACTCATAATGTTTCGCATGATTGAAAAGAGTTTTGGGTTGGCAAAGAAAATAGGGTCAGTCAGGTGACTGTAAGCACAACTATTTGGGGGGGGGGGCCTAATGTTTAGCTCAATTCCGGATGAAGCTGGAAGGAAGTGGGAACTGTCGAACTGTCAGGTGTGGCCTAATGTTTAGCTCAATTCCGGATGAAGCTGGAAGGAAGTGGGAACTGTAGAACTGTCAGGTGTGGCCTAATGTTTAGCTCAATTCCGGTTGAAGCTGGAAGGAAGTGGGAACTGTAGAACTGTCAGGTGTGGCCTAATGTTTAGCTCAATTCCGGATGAAGCTGGAAGGAAGTGGGAACTGTCGAACTGTCAGGTGTGGCCTAATGTTTAGCTCAATTCCGGTTGAAGCTGGAAGGAAGTGGGAACTGTCGAACTGTCAGGTGTGGCCTAATGTTTAGCTCAATTCCGGTTGAAGCTGGAAGGAAGTGGGAACTGTAGAACTGTCAGGTGTGGCCTAATGTTTAGCTCAATTCCGGATGAAGCTGGAAGGAAGTGGGAACTGTAGAACTGTCAGGTGTGGCCTAATGCTTAGCTCAATTCCGGATGAAGCTGGAAGGAAGTGGGAACTGTCGAACTGTCAGGTGTGGCCTAATGTTTAGCTCAATTCCGGATGAAGCTGGAAGGAAGTGGGAACTGTCGAACTGTCAGGTGTGGCCTAATGTTTAGCTCAATTCCGGATGAAGCTGGAAGGAAGTGGGAACTGTAGAACTGTCAGGTGTGGCCTAATGTTTAGCTCAATTCCGGATGAAGCTGGAAGGAAGTGGGAACTGTAGAACTGTCAGGTGTGGCCTAATGTTTAGCTCAATTCCGGTTGAAGCTGGAAGGAAGTGGGAACTGTAGAACTGTCAGGTGTGGCCTAATGTTTAGCTCAATTCCGGATGAAGCTGGAAGGAAGTGGGAACTGTCGAACTGTCAGGTGTGGCCTAATGTTTAGCTCAATTCCGGTTGAAGCTGGAAGGAAGTGGGAACTGTCGAACTGTCAGGTGTGGCCTAATGTTTAGCTCAATTCCGGTTGAAGCTGGAAGGAAGTGGGAACTGTAGAACTGTCAGGTGTGGCCTAATGTTTAGCTCAATTCCGGATGAAGCTGGAAGGAAGTGGGAACTGTCGAACTGTCAGGTGTGGCCTAATGTTTAGCTCAATTCCGGATGAAGCTGGAAGGAAGTGGGAACTGTAGAACTGTCAGCTGTGGCCTAATGTTTAGCTCAATTCAGGATGAAGCTGGAAGGAAGTGGGAACTGTAGAACTGTCAGCTGTGGCCTAATGTTTATCTCAATTCAGGATGAAGCTGGAAGGAAGTGGGAACTGTAGAACTGTCAGCTGTGGCCTAATGTTTAGCTCAATTCCGGATGAAGCTGGAAGGAAGTGGGAACTGTCGAACTGTCAGGTGTGGCCTAATGCTTAGCTCAATTCCGGATGAAGCTGGAAGGAAGTGGGAACTGTCGAACTGTCAGGTGTGGCCTAATGCTTAGCTCAATTCCGGATGAAGCTGGAAGGAAGTGGGAACTGTCGAACTGTCAGGTGTGGCCTAATGCTTAGCTCAATTCCGGATGAAGCTGGAAGGAAGTGGGAACTGTAGAACTGTCAGCTGTGGCCTAATGTTTAGCTCAATTCCGGATGAAGCTGGAAGGAAGTGGGAACTGTAGAACTGTCAGCTGTGGCCTAATGTTTAGCTCAATTCCGGATGAAGCTGGAAGGAAGTGGGAACTGTAGAACTGTCAGCTGTGGAGGCCAGGGGTCTCCTTTCTGCCCGCTTGCTGCATGGTTTTTCCTCCTGTGTTCATCAGGCCAAAAAAAAAATTGTTGTGCTTACGGTGACATGGCCATAAAAAAATAAGGTCAGTAGGTCAGTCTGAAGTAATTTTTATGTTTTTTACTATACAGAAGTTTGAAATCATAATTTCTCTTTTGCTGAACAAATTTCTTTTTTTACTTAAATAGTCGATTCCCCCAGTGTTCATAAGGCAGGGAAGACGGGACAACACACTATTCCTTGGATTACCATTGATTTCTTCCGGGGTTTTTTCACTATTAAGAAAATAAAAGTTCAGAGCCAGCAGAATAAAATAGGGTGGGTGTAACCACAGCTATTTATTTTTTTACCTTTTCAGTTTTGTTGATCCAGACAGTGTATGTCATTTTAAATTTCACTTGATGACCTTTTCTTTTTGTTGATCCAGACAGTGTATGTCATTTTAAATTTCACTTGATGACCTTTTCTTTTTGTTGATCCAGACAGTGTATGTCATTTTAAATTTCACTTGATGAACTAGAGGAGAAAGGGACATTTTGGAAAGTTAAATTGATAACAGATTGGGAAAAACCCTGCAATTTCATTTTATATTAGCTATATATCTAACAAGGGACATGATTTCCCTCCATTTTAAATGAGAAAATTGTGCATCATGCGAATGAGTCAACACTTACACATGGAATCTGTGTGCTTGTCCTGTTGCAGTGCCTACCAGTCTACAGTGAAAATCCTGCAGGAACACAAGCTGGAGGAAATCGCCTCTGACAGCATATTGTGACATGCTCCAACTTAGAGAGGAAGGGTGGCTGTCTCTGT
Source organism: Theodoxus fluviatilis (assembly GCA_034096865.1). Lineage (NCBI taxonomy): Eukaryota > Metazoa > Mollusca > Gastropoda > Cycloneritida > Neritidae > Theodoxus > Theodoxus fluviatilis. Next base: position 32,681 of record JAWQFJ010024151.1, on the reverse strand, counting down.
AGGGAAGGGACCATTTCTTATGGATCTCAGGGAAAGCTATCTGTCACTGTGTGTCCGCTCTGCTCCACAATTCCACAGACTTGGCTCCACAGTTTATTCGTGGGTCTTTCCCTGTGGGAAAAGACCATCTTGTTTTTTGCTCATGGCCAAGGACATGCCATATCAGGAAATGAAATCAGCGTGATACAAACTTGAAGAAAGTAGAGGCAGTAAGGGAACTGGGTGGTCTGTAAACTTTCATATGATGTCATTGTTTACTTTGTGGGTTTGTGGGAGATGTCATTAGATCTGAAGACAATTTTTTGTTTTTTGCATTTTAAGCTGTAATACAGCCCTTGTCAGGGATGACAAAGAAAGCATAAAACTGTTCATTCACGTCTTTGCAGCTGATATCATCTGTCATGGTTCAGATCAGTTGCTGCTGCAACTATAAACGCAATTTTCAGACAAAGAGGTGGAGTTGGAAAGTTGTTGCATTTGGGGAAGAAATATATTTGACGTGTGTATGCCATGGAGTTTGAAGGTAATCTGGTGGCCATCTTTCTGTGAGCTGATGGAAACCTCCCCAGCTCTAGAACATTCTATCTTTGGTTAAGATGCTTGAAAAGCTAGGCATGGGTGTTGCCGTTTTGTAGCCAAGATGAAAATCATCTTTCCCATGCAGAACAACAGATAGCTTGGTCACTCAGCAGTAAGAAGTTGAAACAAATAGAGCAGACTTTTCAGACAAACTGCATGCTGTTATAATAAAAGGGAAGTGTTTCAGTGGCATTCTTCATCTAAGGAGCTCTGAAGGTGAGGATGTTGCTTTTATGTCACAACTTACCACACATGTGAGGATCAAACTTCTGTACAGTACATTTCACTGTCTCATCACCTGGTCACCTGATCAATCCATTTCTGGCACCAGACAACAAAGAGTGTCAGCCAGGAACGACACCCACAGGCAGCAGCACCAACTCCACTCTCAGGGGAAGAACTCCATCCTGGTGCTGGCTCATGGTGGAACCAAAGCTTCGTTGCTCTGCAGTGTTGGCCATCATTGCCCTCACTGGTACCCATGTTACTCCTGGGTGTGGAGCGGCCTTGCCAGTCAAGCTCCTTCCCAAGCCCTCACAGGTACCCATGTTACTCCTGGGTGTGGAGCGGCCTTGCCAGTCAAGCTCCTTCCCAAGCCCTCACAGGTACCCATGTTACTCCTGGGTGTGGAGCGGCCTTGCCAGTCACGCTCCTTCCCAAGCCCTCACTGGTACCCATGTTACTCCTGGGTGTGGAGCGGCCTTGCCAGTCAAGCTCCTTCCCAAGCCCTCACAGGTACCCATGTTACTCCTGGGTGTGGAGCGGCCTTGCCAGTCAAGCTCCTTCCCAAAAGATGCAACTCTATGTTCCATGCAGCTACACGAGGCTGCAAGGGACTGGCGTCGAGGACTTGAGAACTGATGGACTGCTGTCCCAGCTAGCTCCACCCTTACTGGGGCTCGGGGAGTTCCAGGATCCCTCAGCTCTAGCAGCACTCAAGTCTTCATGATCATGTTTGAAACAGCTGCTGCATATTCATGAGACGTGTAGAATTAATCTGTGATATTCCATGGTCAATTTGTGACTTTTGTGTTCATATTCATGTTGCATTTGTCAGGTTTGCGTGTGCCTTGCATCAGATGCTTTGGGTGAGGTGCAAAAAAAATTGACTGCAAATGTTATTTCTTTCTTTCAAGTGAGACGACTTGAAAGTAGGACATGCATCACATCATATGAAAATGGAAACAAAGTGATGTGGTGTGGAAATTGTCCATCTAGATGGAAACAGAGCACCTGTGATGTTATGCTGATTTAGTTTGTGTACATTGGAGTTGGTACCTGTGAATGTGATTGCAGACTTTGGACTTTGTTGTTTCAGGCCAGCAGCCCATAACGAGGGCTCATCCAACATGTGTACAATGCAATGTGCTACAGATGTGATCAAGTTCCAGACAAGAATACTTTGCAGTTATTGTGCACGCTGAGATTATGTCAATGTAAAATGGAACTGCCCTTTTCTTTGCAGAGATGATGTCTATATGGTTAGCAGTGGATGAGAAAATACAGTATCACTGTCAACCTCAAATAAGATTTTTTGTTGGTCGTGTTTGTTTTCAAAAGAAAAAGGAGCACTTTGAAATCATGGTACTTTTCACATTGCTTGGTTCATTTAAGTTGCAAAAATAAACATGATGAGCTTTGTCTCTGTTTTTTTACCCCTCGTGTGAGTCTTGATTACAACAGAACCGAATTTCTACAGTTGTATCATAGTCCACATCAGGTTTTCTGGTACATAGCATGTGTGCTGGGCTCAATGTTCTGGGGTTATTTCAACACCAGGTTGGATCTGAATGATCTGACCTTACCTTCCCCTGTAGCCTCTTTGGCTGCTCGGGGCCGCCCCTGGCTGAGCTGCATTGGGCCGCCCCTGGCTGAGCTGCATTGGGCCGCCCCTGGCTGAGCTACTGGAGCAGGCCCTGGCTAAGCTACTGGAGCAGGCCCTGGCTGAGCTACTGGAGCAGGCCCCTGGCTGAGCTACTGGAGCAGGCCCCTGGCTGAGCTACTGGAGCAGGCCCTGAAAGCCCTGCAGCCAGGGGGTCCAGCTGATGAGGGTTCATCAAGCGTTTGGGTTCAGGGATGGCTGGCTCAAGGGACGTCATTGTCTGCCAGATCCCACAGATCAGCAGGGATGCTGTGATTATGGCCTGGCCAACTCGTGGCTGCTGGACAAGTACTGGGACCAAGCTGTGATTATGGCCTGGCCAACTCGTGGCTGCTGGACATGTACTGGGACCAAGCAGTGATGTGGCCTGGCCAACTCGTGGCTGCTGGACATGTACTGGGACCAAGCAGTGATGTGGCCTGGCCAACTCGTGGCTGTTGGACAAGTACTGGGACCAAGCAGTGATGTGGCCTGGCCAACTCGTGGCTGCTGGACATGTACTGGGACCAAGCAGTGAGAGGCATGTCCAACTTGTGGCTGTTGGACAAGTACAGGGACCAAACAGTGAGATGCATGTCCAACTCGTGGCTGCTGGACAAGTACTGGGACCAAGCAGTGATGTGGCCTGGCCAACTCGTGGCTGTTGGACAAGTACTGGGACCAAGCAGTGATGTGGCCTGGCCAACTCGTGGCTGCTGGACAAGTACTGGGACCAAGCAGTGATGTGGCCTGGCCAACTCGTGGCTGTTGGACAAGTACTGGGACCAAGCAGTGATGTGGCCTGGCCAACTCGTGGCTGCTGGACAAGTACTGGGACCAAGCAGTGATGTGGCCTGGCCAACTCGTGGCTGTTGGACAAGTACTGGGACCAAGCAGTGATGTGGCCTGGCCAACTCGTGGCTGCTGGACAAGTACTGGGACCAAGCAGTGATGTGGCCTGGCCAACTCGTGGCTGCTGGACAAGTACTGGGACCAAGCAGTGAGAGGCAAGAGAAGACCAGGCACACTGTAGAGAAGTGGAAACGCTTCAAACATAATGTGGCTTTGCCCTGAAACGATCTTTCCTCTGCAACTGCCGCAGTTACCAGGAAGATTGAGCTGTCTGTCCAACCACAGCGAACGCTGCAGTCCAATAGAGTGAACATCATAATGCACGACTGTCAGGGGCGGATCAGTTCATTTTTTGGGGGGGGTTTCCAAACTTTTTTTACGAGCAGGGGGGGGGGGGAGGGGGTAAAAGTGCTCAACCGAAGCGTGAAAGATCCAGAAAGCGGGGGGGATTGTAACTGTGGTAGGTGCGTGGCTGTCGAGCAGTCGATGTTGCAGCGTGGATGGGATATCGAGAAGACAAGTTGGGCCGGTCACTTCTAACTTCTTTATTCCCTTCTTTACATCGTAGCGTACAAGGGCACACAACACAAACCGTGTCTACTCTCTCCCCTGTTCGCCCTGCCGACTCTAATCGGGTCTGTCTCTCACCCTGGTGTAATGGGGTCTCCCCTAAGCATGCACCGCAGCCTCCCTTTATCGGGAGGCATGCACGTAGAAGCAAAGCAGAACCGAAACAGGAGGAGGCAGAGAGCTAGGTGCGTTGGGTGGGTTCCGGACAACGACCAACCGGGCAGTCACCCACAGGGCAGTCGCGAACAATAGCCCAGGCAAGGACGGGAGGGGGTAATTATGGAAAGTGGTTCCTTAGCCGAAGATAGGAGGGAGGGAAAAGACAGCAGCGGAGATAATGAGTACAGCTGACGTAAAATACACTTGGTGATAGGTGCACCTTATCACATGCTGGTGTCAGAAGCTGGTCTGACAGGGCTTGTCCCTTTTTGTTCCCACAAGCACCATCGCTCCTTCTATAATCATTCCTACAAAACTACGGAATTCCCAGTACACGAATGCCTACTAGGGATACTGCAAGAAAAGACCATACTAATAAAATCATGCAATCGATGGCTCTACAACCGGGAGGAGAAGCCGTTTGATTTTCACTACTGGTGAACGAGAAAGGCTAAACAGCTAGCGCTGCCCGTACCCCACCACACCCGCCCCGCCCTTTTATCTGCCACGCAAAAGGTTCCCTGGCGGTCTAGGTACTCTTCCACCGTTTATAATCCGTATATTACCAACAGATTTGCCTCCTCTTCGGTGAGCTATGAACTGTTAGTTCACTGGTATGGCACACTAAGACTTAAGCCAATTAAGGATCCTCAAGTCTGCATTAGCCAAACCTCAGTGTGTTCAGAACGTCACCTTCTCACTCTATTTTAGAAATCCGTTGATTCCCTGCTCTCAGAATTTAGGGTGGTGATGCGTGTTATTACAGTCACTGCATCAAATCAATACACTGCCTCAACTGGTCTATTTACTCACTCCCGGTTATACAGCTCATCTCGTTGACAGGTCAGAATGCATATTATATACTCATGCAAAAGATATCCTAACGACAATAGCTTGCTACTATACTAACATGCACATCTAAATTATAAATGTCACGAGTGATTGATATACTTCAATCCGCCACAATTCAAAATATCCAGCACAATGCAAGTCTACTACCGCATTTTCCATCCCAGAGTGTCCGACGTGTCGCAAGTTCATTTCCTCGAACAGAATAATAAAAGCCCCACTTAGCTCTCATGACAATTATTGTCTAAGTGAGTCTTTATGCACATGAAAGTGGTTACCCATACAACCAGTCCCCAAACCGTTCTGGTGGCTGACCAGCATTCCTGCGGTCAGATCGTCTTGGGAGCAAGTTCACATCACCACTGGCAGGTTGTTCCAAATCAACCCCAGAGGGCGGAGTAGTCCCGATTGCCCCCTGGTCACTTGCACGATCGTAGCCGACAGTCGGTGGGGGGATTAGGGAGGAATGTTCAGATTCCTCTACCCTGTGGTGACGACGCCTCATAGCAGGTTGGGGCAAACACCACTCCAGTAGCCCGGTCGGACTGTCGTCGTCATCCTGCACTAACTCACGATTGCCGTGTGGGGCCGGGGTTGTTTCCTCTGTGTCGAATGGGGGTCGGGCGAGTTGGATGTCGTTACGGTTCAAACACTTCACAGCGCCCCCCGCCAGTGCTTGCACCTCATACACAGAGTTGTGTGGGTGTGGTCGCCTGACCACCACATGGAGGACAGGTCCCCAGATGTCTTGGAACTTGTTTCGCCCCGTTGTTACACGCTTCCTGACGAACACATAATCACCTACGTGCAGATCAGGAAGGAACGAGATGTTATCATCATGTCTCTGTTTCCTTGAGGCGGCTGCCTTCTGCTGCAGTGTGGCTGCACGGCGATGTGCTTCTCTTAGACGGGAACGATGGGCTCGTATCCACTCCACTGGGCCAACAGCCGCTGGTTTTTCAGTACTCAGCATGACATCTATTGGAAGTCGCGGATCTTGTCCAAACAGCATGAAGTATGGAGATATGCCGGTAGTTGCGTGTGGTGTGCTGTTGTACACGTACACCAATTCCGGTAGATAGTCAGGCCAGTGTCTCTTCTTCTCGGGGGGTAGACTACGTAGGAGTTGATGCATTGTGCGATTAAATCTCTCGCACTGGCCATTTCCCTGTGGGTGGTAAGGAGTGGTATGAGACTTGTGCACTCCATAGATGTCACACAGTTGGCTGATCACCGCTGACTAGAAATTTCTCCCTTGGTCAGAGTGGATGCGTTCAGGCACCCCATAACGCACGAACCACTCTCGCTGCAAGACACGAGCCACTGTGGTAGCCTTCTGGTCCCGAGTAGGTATTGCCTGGGAGAATTTAGTGAAAATATCCGTCAAGATGAGCACATTCTCCCGGCCGTCAGAAGCTGGTTCCAGTACGGTAAAATCTATGGCTACCGTCTCCAGAGGTCTTGAAGCAAGGAGGTGTTGCATTGGAGCTTTACCTCTCGGTTGCCGTCCCATGAGACATCGTTCGCAAGTCCCCACATGACGTTTGACCTCCTCGTGCATCCCTGGCCAGTACGCTCGTTGCATCAAGAGGTCAGTGGTGCGCTGTGTCCCTTGGTGACCCATGTTGTCATGCACTGACACTATCGCAGGCGCTCGAAGGGGAGCGGGTAAGACCAGTTGCTCCAGTGTTCCCAGCCTTGGGTTATTCACGAGACGGTAGAGCACTCCATCACGTATCGTCAGTCGCTCCCGTTGATGTATCAGCTTCTTCGCCTCCGGGGTCAGCCGTTCAGACGGAGGAGACTGCGGCCAGTACTCAAGCAAGGGGCCAACCGCGGAGTCCTCTTCCTGTAGTCTCCGCAGGTCTTCCGCGCTGTACTGGAGCAGGGTCGCCGGCGCGCGCTCGTCTTCACAGTCCGATTCGCCTCCGATGTTTTCTTGTACACTGCTAGTAGACCGAACCACTCCTGTCTGCTCACACCAGGTTTCATGGACACACGCGATGTGTGCAGGAATTGGTGTTGTATTCTCCGGAGTGGAGAGTCGCTCCGGAATTCTTGACAGTGCATCAGCTGGGTTGGTTTTCCCCGGCCTGTATTTGATGGTGAAGTCGAATTGATCCAGCGCTGCGCTCCAACGTTGTTCCACGGCCCCGAGTTTGGCGGTCTTCAAGTGCACCAAAGGATTGTTGTCCGTCAGCACAGTAAAGGTGTTACCTATCAAATAATGATGGAACTTTTCAGTCACAGCCCACTTCAGCGCTAGTAGCTCCAGCTTAAAGCTGCTGTAATTCACTGGATTCTTCTCTGTTGCTTTCAGTCTTCTGCTGGCATAAGCTACTACCCGTGTCTCGCCGTTGGACTGTTCTTGTGATAAGATAGCACCCAACCCGTCGTTGCTAGCATCCACTTCCACCAAAAATGGGCGACTAAAGTCGGCGATTCCCAGAACTTCTGTCCCTGTCATGGCGTCTTTTAATCCCTGGAACGCTTTCTGGTGTTCCTCCGCCCAGTGGTCGTCGATCTTGACGTTCTTGTTTCTGCCTTTCTTCCCCCTTGCAAACTTATTCACGAGGTCATGCAGTGGTCCTGCGATGCGCGCGAACCCTTTCACAAAGCGCCGGTAGTAACTGGTAAATCCAAGGAACGATCTGAGTTCGTTGGTGGTAGATGGGGTGGGCCAATTCCTCACTGCTTCTGTCTTTTCTCGCTCACACCCTATTCCGTCGGCTGAGACTGTATGGCCCAGGTAGGTCACTTCTCGCCGCAACAGATGACATTTGGAGAGATTCAGTTTCAATCCGGTCTCTCCAATCCGAGAGAGCAGACTGTCCAGATGGGTAAGGTGGTCATCAAAGGTTCGACTGAACACAAGAAGGTCGTCCAAGTAGACAAGCAGAAAATCAAACAGGTAGTCTGTCATAGCATGTTGCATCAGACGTTGGAACGTGGCTGGCGCGGTGGCGAGTCCAAAAGGCATCCTGGTGTACTCATATAAGCCAAAAGGTGTGGTGAAAGCTGTTTTGTGCTAGTCTTCTGGGTCCATAGCAATCTGGTGGTATCCACTGGCGAGATCGAGGGTGGAAAAATACTGGGCGCCAGCCAGTGAATCGAAGGACTCCAGCAGTCTCGGCAGCGGATAGGCGTCTCGCACTGATTTGGCATTCAGCTTCCGATAGTCTACACACAGCCGTAGGCTATGGTCTTTTTTCCGCACCAGCACGACTGGCGAGGCATAGGGACTGTGGCTCTCGCATATGATGCCCTTATCCAACAGTTGCCGGATGTGTCTCTTCACTTCCTCGTACTGCGGTGAAGGTATGGAACGGTACGGCTGGGTCACAGGGGAGTTATATACAGTGTTGATTTTGTGCTTTACTATGTCCGTATATCCCAGTTCGTCCTCATCTCTCGCAAATACATGAGCGTGTTTGTCCAGAAGGTCCATCACTCTCTTCCTCTGCGCGGCGGTGCCGTCGAAGTTTGGGCATCTGAGATTGGTTCTGCCTTCCCCTGGACCCGATGCATCTACCCGCTGGACATAGACAGTCTGAGAGTCATGTGGTACAAAATCTATTCCTTTCTCTTCCACCACCCCCACCCCGACGAGTAGCGCCATCTTTGTTCTCGGTCTCAATACAGTGTCCAGTTCCGATAGATTCACCACCCTAACAAACCTTTGCTCACGATTGTTGTTAGTTAGTGAACGTACTAGGACAAGCCCTCCTGGCAGTGGTTCCTGTAGGGGCTCTGCCATCAAAGGCGTTGACGATGATGGAGGACCAGTAATTCGAATGCACACCATGGACCTAGCCGGTACACACACCGGCTCTCGTCCCGCTACCCGTGCAACGGAAATTACTGGCTTCTGGTGAGCCTCAAGCCTCCGCACCATTGTCACCAACTCTGCTACACTCTGGCCGCCCTTCTCACCCTTTGCAGAGGCTGCCCACCTTCCGAGAACGTTCATCCCGATCAACGCTGGAATCTGTTGCTTCCGTTCTCTTACCTCGGCAGACGGTGGATCCTTCACAACGAGGCAAAGCATGTTCCTTAACGTCTGGGCACGAATATCAATGTCCAGCTCTACCATGCCACAGTATGGTATTTGCAGTCCATGGGCGCCACGCAAGGTGATCCAGTTCACCTTTTGTAGAGCAGACGTTGGAAAATGTTCCCGGAACCAGCTCTCGGTGACAGTCGACACCTCACTGCCTGTGTCTAGCAACGCCGCTACCGGAACCCCTCCTAGAACTACACGTTCTACTGGGCATGCCCCAATCATACGGGTTTGTGGATCCTCGTTGTCGGCCTGCATTTCATTACCCGCGGCCCGGCCGTTTACTGCGGGGACCGACCGTTTCCCTGGTCGCTATCCCTGGTAGTCTGGGCACCCCTCCTCGAGTTGGACAGGTCGTGGTGACGAGGCTGGGGACAGTCTCGTCGGTAGTGGCCGCGCTGGTGGCATTTGAAGCACTCGATATCTTCGATGCGATTGCGGCGAGGTGGTCGGGGACGAGTTTGCTCGGCCTTCAAGTTGGCGACCTCTTTTGTGAGTTGCTGTACAGCTTCCCTCAGGGCTGCGATGCTGTCATGCTCGGGGGAATGGGAAGCTGCAGCGCTCATAGACTGCACAACCGCAGGCACAGTCTCGGTTTCCCAGTCCCGCTCCAAGCTGGTCGCCAACTGACGCAGTTGGACAAAATCCGCGGGACCCTTCCGTAGAGCGCCCCTGAGCCTTTGACGGAGGTGCCCGGGGTGGAGACCTTCCACGAACGCTTCGCAAAACGTCCGCTCACTCATGTCCTCGCCAAGCGGTGTCTTGCCATTCAGTCGTGCTCTTAAGTCGTCCAACGTCAGGGCGTAGTCCAAAATCGGCTCATTTGGACCCTGCTTCCTCCGAAAAATCTGGTCGCGCAGAGCGGCAACTGATCTTCCGTCACCGAACTCCCTCACGATCACTTTACACACTTCTTCATATGTGGTTTTCTCGTGCCTTGGGAGTCGTACGACCAACCTGCGAGCGCGACCCTCCAAGTAGGACAGCACAAAGTCCATCGCCTGAGGCGCTGACAAGTTCAGTGCTTTTATCGCCATCTTGATCTCCTCCACCCATTCTTCGGCATCCATATCATCTCCGCCGTCTCCACGGAAGGAAGGTACACGGCGTTCTATTCTCGGCTGGTAGGGAACTTGCACGTACCGGATATTGCCCACACGTGGGGTAGACGCATTCCTGCTTCCCTCCTCCATTCGAGAGAAGATCACCTCCTCTTCACCGTCTGCCATGATGTCAGTCAGATCCGTGGGGGTAAGGGTGAACTTGCTCATCAGTGATCGCAGTGTTAGGAAGTCCACAACCGGGCCACAGGCTGTTACTATATTCCGCAGCTGTTGTCTATATCACGTACAATTCCAATGTCGTCCTTCCCGTCCCATCCCACCGCTGCCACCATTGTGGTAGGTGCGTGGCTGTCGAGCAGTCGATGTTGCAGCGTGGATGGGATATCGAGAAGACAAGTTGGGCCGGTCACTTCTAACTTCTTTATTCCCTTCTTTACATCGTAGCGTACAAGGGCACACAACACAAACCGTGTCTACTCTCTCCCCTGTTCGCCCTGCCGACCCTAATCGGGTCTGTCTCTCACCCTGGTGTAATGGGGTCTCCCCTAAGCATGCACCGCAGCCTCCCTTTATCGGGAGGCATGCACGTAGAAGCAAAGCAGAACCGAAACAGGAGGAGGCAGAGAGCTAGGTGCGTTGGGTGGGTTCCGGACAACGACCAACCGGGCAGTCACCCACAGGGCAGCCGCAACAATAGCCCAGGCAAGGACGGGAGGGGGTAATTATGGAAAGTGGTTCCTTAGCCGAAGATAGGAGGGAGGGAAAAGACAGCAGCGGAGATAATGAGTACAGCTGACGTAAAATACACTTGGTGATAGGTGCACCTTATCACATGCTGGTGTCAGAAGCTGGTCTGACAGGGCTTGTCCCTTTTTGTTCCCACAAGCACCATCGCTCCTTCTATAATCATTCCTACAAAACTACGGAATTCCCAGTACACGAATGCCTACTAGGGATACTGCAAGAAAAGACCATACTAATAAAATCATGCAATCGATGGCTCTACAACCGGGAGGAGAAGCCGTTTGATTTTCACTACTGGTGAACGAGAAAGGCTAAACAGCTAGCGCTGCCCGTACCCCACCACATAACTGCAAAATGGTCCATTCTGGCGCATTATAATCATGATCATTAGGCTACCACTTTCAGGCAGCAGATTTTGTTACTGAAGAAAGAAAATATATATATATTTCTGTTGCCGGGGGGGGGGGGGGGGGGGGGGGGGGGGCACTTGCAAACAAAACCATTAAAACCAAATGGAAGACACTATTAGTGCTGACTGAAACGAAATGCATATCACGTGGTACAACGGAAGGCAAGGCAGGCAGGCAGGCAGCGTCTGTGCTTGGCACGGAGCGGCAACTCAAGACATCTCATGCACACGCAGCTCGTCTGCAACAAAAATCGCAGTCGTCAGCAAATGCAAGCAAATGAAATTGATAGTTAGATAACGATCATTATGAAAACAAAATTATGCTAACTGTATGTCATGTTTTACTGGAAAACTTGGTTGTGTGAGGCGAAGGAGAGCGACAACAAAGCAATCTTCGTTTCAGGAAGAAGACGAAGATTCAGTCGAAACGTGTTACAAATACGTGACAAAGTTGTCTCCCCCTTGACCACAAGCCACACGCGGCAGCGTCAGGACTTACCTTCCTTAGGTCAACAAGCCGCAAACCTCTCGCCTATGCTCGGTTTGGGCCGCCAACACAGCAAAACCAAGCAAAAAATTAATGCGAAGATTTTCATAGCTGGCATTTGTCTCGTGCAAGTATTTTCAGCTGTTGTCAGACTACTGAAGGACTCCTGTGTTGCTAAACACAACGTGCAAGATTGGCAGAATGCGTAGAAATGAAAAGGCAAGCTCGAGTGGGGAGTTTTGCCAACGTGAGAGAGAGAGAGAGAGAGAGAGAGAGAGAGAGAGAGAGAGAGAGAGAGAGAGAGAGAGAGAGCGGAAGGGGGGGGGGGGTTGTAACTACAAAATGGTCCATTCTGGCGCATTATAATCATGATCATTACCACTTTCAGGCAGCAGATTTTGTTACTGAAGAAAATATATATATATATATTTATTTATTTATTTAGAGAGAGAGAGAGAGAGAGAGAGAGAGAGAGAGAGAGAGAGAGAGAGAGAGAGAGAGAGAGAGAGAGAGCGGAAGGGGGGGGGGTTGTAACTGCAAAATGGTCCATTCTAGCTGGCGCATTATAATCATGATCATTACCACTTTCAGGCAGCAGATTTTGTTACTGAAGAAAATATATATATATATATTTATTTTTTCTGTTGGGGGGGGGGGGGGTTCCGGAAACCCCGGAAACCCCCCCCCCCCCCCCCCCCCTCGTCCGCCCCTGACTGTTAACATGAAACCCTCTCTACCAGCCATGTCTGTTCATGCGACTTTTTTTGCAGCTGAGGCCGGCCATCCATTATGGGTTTTAACCAATCAGTTGCTATTGCAACTAAGAAAGCAATTTTTAAAGAACTAGTTGGGGCCGGAAAGTTGTTTGGGTTTTGGGAAGAAACAGATTTGGAATCTGTACGCCACAAAGTTTGAAGGCAATGTGGTGCCCACTTTATTGTGAGATGGAGGACATCTGTCTGTCTTTATGTCGCTCCTTTGCTCTGATGCATGAAAAGCTGATCGTAGATGTTGCAGTTTTGTATCCATGTTGAAAATCAGCACATCAGAGGGGCACGTCTTCTGGGCAGGACACTGCCACTTCAAGTTAGGATCATGGCAATGGTCACAGGTTATGTAGGGCTCTGTGGCCAAGTGGTTAGCCTTTTGTCGCGTGTGGGTGTGGGTTGTGAAGCTGCGTGGTCACCAGAGTTGCATCCTTGAGCAAGACGCTTTAACTCGCTTTTTTTGGTCTCCCCAGTCCCTCTGTGAGTGCAGCGATGACTCATGAGTGTGATTAACTCTTTATGGGGCTACGAGCCAGCATCGAGTTGGAATACTTCCCAAGGAGTGGAGTTGGTGCAGGTACTGGTACCTGACCGTTTGCATCATATCTGTCCGTCACCGATTATTGCCAGGTGCCAGGGAAGGATTGGTTAAGCGGCCCAGTGACAGGGGCTAGAGTAAAGCAGATTGATACCCAAACATAAATAAAACCACACATTTACATTTATATTCTAAACAAACACGCATGCACACTCGCACAGAGAGGGAGAGAGAAGATGGACACTTTCATAATGAATGCCAAGACCGACGTATAAATTCAACACTTAAACGCGGAAGCATGGGTTTTCCTCAGCTTTATTTTCCTATACAATGAAATATGTGTGCATATCATTACTAGGGGTTGAACACCAACCAAGATGTTCCCTGTCGTTTTAAAAATGTGCTTTAAAAAGTGAAATAACTGCAGTGCAATTATTTTAAATGGAGGAATACAAGTATATGAAGAACTACAAGGCTGATAGGCCCTTAAACTCCATCTATCCATCCTATATGAATAAACTTTGTTTTAAAAATGTGCTTTAAAACGTGAAATAACTGCAGTGTAATGATTTAAAATGGAGGAATACAAGTATATGAAGAACTACAAGGCTGATAGGCCCTTAAACTCCGTCCATCCATCCTATATGAATAAACTTTGTTTTAAAAATGTGTTTTAAAACGTGAAATAACTGCAGTGTAATGATTTAAAATGGAGGAATACAAGTATATGAAGAACTACAAGGCTGATAGGCCCTTAAACTCCATCCAGCCATCCTAAATGAATAAACTTTGCTTTTTTTGCCAGCCTGTGACAACACTGTCGCCAGAAGGAAAAAGGATGGCTCCTCGCAGGACGTTCCATGCTCTGCCACCGTTTCTGACTACCAAAGGTACATGGGAGGTGTGGACAAGATGGACCAGATGACAAAGCACAATAGATCCATGAAGACAATGAAGTGGTATCGAAGAGTCGAACGGAAACTGATGGATTGTGCAATCCACAATGCTTATGTAATCAATGACCAAAAAGCAGCAGACGAGGACTGCAGACGTTCCCTGAACCGTGAAGGTTGTTCATTCAATCACATTTTTCTACAATTGCATTACAAGTGTATGAAGAACTACAAGGCTGATAGGCCCTTAAACTCCATCCAGCCATCCTATATGAATAAACTTTGCTTTTTTCTATCTTTTTTCTTCAAAGAATGCAGTGTAGTAACTCACACTACTGTGATATAGGCCTACTTGTATGATTATCAGCAGTTACTAATGCGCAAAAAAGAGAGCCTGCTGTATGATTGCAAGGCTTAAAGGCTTTGTTTCACAAACAGTAGCATGAAAACGAGTAACAAGATCAAAACACGTGATGTACCAGTAAATCTGCAAGACCTATCGCCAAGGTGCTGCTAATGGAAACGGTTGTTAATATTGTCACACATAACGAGCATGAAAACGAGTAACAAGATCAAAACACGTGATGTACCAGTAAATCTGCAAGACCTATCGCCAAGGTGCTGCTAATGGAAACGGTTGTTAATATTGTCACACATAACGAGCATGCACTCTGGCACAACAGAGAAATGTGAAGTGTAAACAACTATATGGCAAAAGCCTCGTAAATGGCACAAAAAGTGCTGGCTATTCTGACATGCTAAACGTAGTGGGATAGAACGAGTGCTGTAGATTTAAAAATCTTAGTGGTGGTCTCGGTTGTCAGGATATTGCGAGCAGGACTGGTTCGCCCTAATTCCATGAAAGCAAAACTGCCGATGTTATAGATAAACGACTTCACATGACGAATCTTGTCTAGATATACATTAAAGCTCTTCCTCGGTCCGAGGAGAACAGTTTATCACAGAGAGCGTACGTAGAAGAGAAATCGGTTCGGAAAAACCTAAGACAATTATTAGGGTAACATAGAGCGTCCTTCAGGAATTCCGGTTAAGAATAATCTTCTATCGTAATGAGGCATTCTTGCATTCTACGTCACACCTTGTGCTGTCACGTGACATCCGGTTTCTGCGATATGGTAATTCACAAGTTTCGCCGGAACGTATTCCTTGAAAACGGACGTTTTGCCAGACTCCTTGTCGGTGAGTATTTTTGCATTCTTCCGTTGTCCTAACGTTACTGTAATCACAAGAAAATGATACCATGTCGTTTCAACTGCTGATTTGTAAAATTAAATGGCTTGACTGACAAACAGTAAACATTTCAGGCGTAGTTTAGTCGACCAACTGCTTCGACTACGGCGACCCAAAAGATGTCACGCTTCACGTTTTAAATTGCTCGATTTTTCTTACTAGTTAATCAAAACATCAAGTTATGCGATGCTTGCCTTATTTTATGGGTAAATGGAAAGTCTGATGCTAAATGTATGGTTATTTAATCGTCAGACGGCTATTTTGTGAAATGTGACCCAATTTCGATTCCATACATCGTGATCGTGATGCGTGATGCGCGCGCACCCTCATTACATAGAAGAGTATTCTTAACCGGAATTCCTGAAGGACGCTCTATGATTGCCTAATGACTTTGGGTTTGTTTTGTTTTTTTTCGTCATTCACTGACAGTATCAAATTGTCCGCAACGGTCGATGTTTTTTTCCCCCTTTAGAAAAACAGTTCGCAACTGAGTTAAGAGAACATCCATAACCCCTTTTGGAGACAGGTTGTCAACATATTTTCCTCCTCGTTCTTCTGACCCTGACTTTGTCCGCCTGTCCTGCAGTTCTAGTCTTTCAAACTTTCCACGAGTTGACTGGCAGTCGATGGTCGAATATGTTCACCATCTGGCTCCTTTCTCTCTGTGTGGCACTATTGTCTTCGAACGAATTACTTTTAATCTGCAGTGGTCGGAAAACCCCACAACAAAGAGGCAAAATACAGAAACAATCTCCAACACCGCTTGTAAGCCAAGAAAACGAATAGGCCTACCGTACCGGTTCAAGTGTTGACAAATTCACAAGAGTGAATTCAAGCGTAAACATGTCGGCGTTCTCCGTGGTGCTTTGACAGCACAAAAATTACCCACGTTAGAATAAACCAATTGCGGTTTGTGCTTTGCTTGTTTCTTTCATTTGTGTGTATGTGTGTGCGCGTGCGCGTGTGTATGTATGAGTGTAAGTGCCTGTTAATTAAACCGGCTAGGAGGGTTTTTGAGCCGCTTTCCTGGGACAAGTCGCTAGCGATAGTCTTTTTCGACGTGTAATTTTCTTTGGAAAACGCCGTCTTTCAATCAACTACCGCCATGGGTAGGCCCTAAGGCGAGCATGGATTACACTACCAACGCCCGTTGTTCGAAAGTCTTGCTCGAAAATCAGTCTGAACGTCACAGGCTCTGGCACCAGGAAATCTTTTTACAAGGTGCAGTGTCAGACTGTGGTGGAATGTTCTAGATTGAAAAACGCCTGCCGCAAAGGTCCAAGACATATAATGTGCTTTCGCACCACTTGCACACAGTTCTCGAAGGAAAAGGTTTCAAGTGCTGCCTTTCCGAAAACCATCCCTAGCATGTAGCCCCATAGCCTAAGTAATCTACGTGTATTTGCGTGTTCGCGGTATATCGAAAAGGACACGAGCAATATATCTCCCTCAAACGTTAAGGACGTGCTAATGCCTACATGGCCAAGTAATAAAAAGGGTGATGAAACAGGCGAAAAAACGAATTAGGGAACACGTACATAAACGACTAAATACCTATTCATGACTAATTAATTAACGGGAGATTGAGCAGAAAGAGGGACAGACACACACACGGACACACAAAAACACAGACACAATCACACACACATAGACAGGCACACACACAGACACACACACAGACATAAAATACACACACGCACACACGCACACACGCACACACGCACACACACACACACACAGGCGGACGGACGGACGGACAGATGAAAGAGGTTATGAAGGAAGGCAAGCAGAAAGAATGGAAGTAACAAACGGCCAATCTAACTAATGAACGAACGGCCAAACAGAGGAATTCTTGACTAAGTAATATCAATCACTAAAAGGGGGACTTTTTAGATGTATATAGTGATCTATCGTCAAAAACAGACATAGTTACTACCTTTTCAGCTGAGAGAAACTGTGGGTCTTCTCATTTACGATATCCCGAGGAAGCAAGCGGTCAGGAGAACAAGTGCTTCTACCCGTAATTAGGTCTACGAGGCCCCGAGGCGAACACGAGTCTTCAGCCAGGTCAGGACCTGCAGTGCGTCCGGCACGAGCACCACCAGAGCCACGCCGATCAGCAGACTCACAGCCACGGACCCCGAGAACTGGGAGGACGGGCGGGCGTCGGGAGCCGAGGTCAGCCTCCTCTTCCTGGAGGACAGGTCGGTCTTGTTGACGGAGAGCTCTTTCTGCAGTCTAGCCACCTGCTCCTCTGTCTCCCTGGCACATCGGGCCCGGCACTTGCATGCGCACAGGCGTGCGGGCCGAAGGCGAGTTTCGTCCCCGCTGCGAGCCGGTGCCACCATGGTTGGGGAGACAGATCCATGTCCTGTCGCTGGAAACGGTGATGTCCTCGTCGTGGAGTCAAGCGCGGGCGTCGTGGACGTGTCCATGATGGGTGTTGCTGGAGTTGCGGTCAGTGCGGAGGACACTCCTTCAAAACTCGTAATGTCGTGTGGAACAGCGGGTTTGCTGGTGAACAGTTCATTCGACATGCTATCGTCAGCAATCGACCCTGTTGTCTGCGTCCAGGTGTATTCTTCGGCAGTGGAGAACAGAGCAGAAGTTTCAAAGAGGTGCACCGCCTCAGTCGCAAGGAAGCTAGATCCCCCATCTGCCATGGGAAAAGGCGATGCACTTCGTGTCACGACACGTGTTGAAGCGATGGAGTTGTCCACGAGTGTTTCTCCAGCTGCGACAGGCCTCGACGATACTTCCTCGTAACTCACGAATTCAGTCAGGGGTGGAGATACAATGGGAAGCAGTTCTGACTTGCTCTCGTGTGCAGCAGAGCTTGCTCCTTCCCTCTGGACGGAGTTCTCGTCACTGGAGCGTGAGGAGGACGTTTCTGTCGACTTAGGTTTCGCGGATGACGAGCAGCTGCTGGCGACGGTGGAAGTTGCGACAGCCGCTTCAGAAACCGAAGTCGCTTCACTCACTGCTGGAAATGGTACGGAGCTCTTCTCGCTGGAGGTGAAATTAGTCTTGCAGGGCGACGGCGTGTGGGACGACAGTTGAGTCTCTGCAGTCTCTTGGATGGCCGGAACTTCGTAACAGCGCTTGATGAAGGTGACGCTGCCCGTCTCGCTTGTGGTGTTTGGATTAAGCCGGAACAATGCTGACAGAATCTGATTCGAGTTTGGAAAGGTTTCCCCAAGGCACTCACCATTCGAAGCGAAAGTCACCGCCCAGCAGAGGCGGTTATATGCACACAGGTCCTTGCAGCTGTCAATATTAGTAGGTGAATTGGTCTCCTTCTTGTAAGAGGAAAGCTTTGTGCTATTTCTTTCTTCAAACCAGCACCCGGGCAAGGACGTCTGGCATACAAAGGGCAAGGAGATGTTACAATCCGAGGTGTGAATAAAGAGTTGACCAGCCGTCGCTACTGCAGTCAGACACAAGTTCGTGTCGCGGGTCCGGGGCTCCATGGCGCCCCAGTGCTGTAGTGTCATGGCAGAGCAGTCGTCCCAAGCAAACGCCCTCGATTGTACTGGAGGGAGTGCATAGCCGCTCAACCAGAATTCCTCAAACGAGGTGGGGCTTGGAAGGTCGGCATTGACGAGTTTCAGAACTGACCAGTCGCCCTCAGTACGCGGCGAAGCAAGGAGGCTCCCTTGCCTGTTGCACGTGGCCTTTGCACTCTCTCTGGCTACGTATTCGTCTACGTACGTGTACTGCACCGGTGAGGGAGTATTCAATGGAACGATGATATGACTCGCCCAACAATGCACAAAAAACGTGGCGAGAAAAACGATTGAGGTTTCCATGTCCTTTCTTTTAGACAACAAGCATACTTGATTTCAGCTCGCTTCTTCGCGAAATAAGAAACTAACCAGCAAAAAAACTCTTCCAGGCTTCTGCTTAACTAGGGCAGAGAGACGAGCAGTTGCCCCAAATTTTTCAAACACCTGATCCACGCTGTCAAGATCGGTGAAAAATTGAAACACTTCACGAACGGTCTCGCCTCCTCTGCTGGAAACTTGGACTGCAGATCCAGAGTCGGGTCACTTTAATTGTTCACAACACGCACTTGGGTCGCACAAGTCCGAGATGTATTGACTCTCGCAATCAGGCGTCTCGTCCGCTGCCGCCACCGCCGCCAGGTGGTCTCTCGCGAGTGGCAGTAGCGTCAGCGGCGCCGCGACTAGTAAAGGATGCAACTGCAGGTCGATAGGCGTCCGTGTTAACCCTTGCACTGGTTCAAAGCGCATTTGTCAGTCGGCTGGCCTTCGGAACGCTTTTCATGCACTTTCACGACTCCAAAGGTTCGCCTGTATGGTTTCCAAAAGGAAAAGAAGGAAATTAAAGAAAGGATATGAAATGAAAAGAAAGGTCAGGAATGGAAAGGATAATAAAAAAGAATAAGAAAGGAACAAGAAAGCAAATTTAATAAAAGCAAAGCAAAGGTGAGGAAAAGAAGGGACAGGAAAGAAACAGAGAAAAAAGAAAAGGAAAGAAAGGAACAAGAGAGCATAGAAAGCAAAGCAAAGAAGTGAACATGCAGAAAAGAGAGGAGAAAAGAAAGAAAAGAAAGGAAAATAACAAGTAAGCAAAGCAAAGCAGAGTACATAAAGAGAAGAGAAAAGAAAGGAAAATAAGAGACAAGGAACAGAAAGGAAGGGAAAATGAACAGAAAGAAAAGGAAAGGAAAGGAACAAGAAAGCAAAGATAAGATAAGAAAAGAGGATTAAGAGAAAGAAAGAAAAGGGAAACGAATATAAAAAATAAAGAAAGAATAAAGTTTTACAGGCCTTTGTAGTCTACGCAAGAATATTGAGCGAGTCTCGATTTCTCTAAGCATACACTTTCACGAATTGCATAGAGATGCGGCTGGTCTCTTCTTATCCCCAGCCTACAGTCAATCACCAACCCACAGGGAATCCCCAACCCACAGGGAATCCCCAACTCACAGGGAATCCCCAAGCCACAGGGAATCCCCAAGCCACAGGCAATCCCCAAGCCACAGGCAATCCCCAAGCGACAGGCAATCCCCAAGCCACAGGCAATCCCCAACCCGCAGGGAATCCCCAGCCCACAGGAAATCCTCAACTCACAGGGAATCCCCCAACTCACAGGCAATCCCCAACCCACAGGAAACCCCAACCCACTGGAAATCCCCAGCCCACAGGAAACCCCAACCCACAGGAAATCCCCCAACTCACAGGAATCCCCAACCCACAGGGAATCCCCCAACCCACAGGAAACCCCAACTCACAGAGATTCCCCCAACCCACAGGGAATCCAGCCAGTAGAGAAATGTGGCGATACAATCTCCAACCTACAGGGAATCTAGCTAGTAGAGAAATGTGGAGAGACAATTCCCAACCCACAGGGAATCCCCAAACCACAGGGAACCCCAACCCACAGGGAATCCCCAACCCACAGGGAATCCCCAACCCACAGGGAATCCCCAACCCACAGGGAATCCCCAACCCACAGGGAATCCCCAACCCACAGGGAATCCCCAATCCACAGGGAATCCCCAAACCACAGGGAATCCAGCCAGTAGAGAAATGTGGAGATACAATCTCCAACCTACAGGGAATCTAGCTAGTAGAGAAATGTGGAGATACAATCTCCAACCTACAGGGAATCCTGTTGTTGGCATCCGTCAGTCTCGTGAGACTATGGGGGTGTGCGCCAGGTTTGGTCAGTCCGGGGTTGAGAGGCAGCGTACTCTGTGGCTGTAGAGCCCGATCCTTGAGCCGCATGCTCTGTTGCACTTGTCGCAAGTGAAGTCTTGGCGTGGCTCTGTGGATGCCGACGCTATCCTCTGTCGTCTGCGTTCTCTCCTCTCCTCCCACTGCTCCCGTCTCCTCCTCTCGCTGGCCTGGATGCCAGTCTTGACGGCGTGTCTCCAGCTGTTGCGGTCAGCGGCCACCGTTTCCCAGTCTGCTGGGTTGATGCCTCCCGCCGTCATATCACGTTTACAAACGTCCTTGTAGCGGAGGAGAGGTCTTCCTGCAGGTCTGGATCCCGTGGCGAGCTCGCAGTACAGCACATCTTTGGGTATTCGGCCGTCATCCATCCTGCTGACGTGACCCAGCCATCTAAGTCGTCTCTGGCTGAGCATGGCGAACATGCTGGGAATACCTGCTTGCGCCAGTACGTCCTTGTTGGGGATGCGGTCATGCCAGCTGATGCCCAGGATCCAGCCAGTAGAAAAATGTGGAGATACAATCTCCAACCTACAGGGAATCCAGCCAGTAGAAAAATGTGGAGAGACAATTCCCAACCCACAGGGAATCCAGCCAGTAGAGAAATGTGGCGATACAATCTCCAACCTACAGGGAATCTAGCTAGTAGAGAAATGTGGCGATACAATCTCCAACCTACAGGGAATCCAGCCAGTAGAGAAATGTGGAGATACAATCTCCAACCTACAGGGAATCTAGCTAGTAGAGAAATGTGGAGAGACAATTCCCAACCCACAGGGAATCCCCAACCCACAGGGAATCCCCAACCCACAGGGAATCCCCAACCCACAGGGAATCCCCAAACCACAGGGAATCCCCAACCCACAGGGAATCCCCAAACCACAGGGAATCCCCAACCCACAGGGAATCCCCAACCCACAGGGAATCCCCAAACCACAGGGAATCCCCAACCCACAGGGAATCCCAAATCCACAGGGAATCCCCAAACCACAGGGAATCCCCAAACCACAGGGAATCCAGCCAGTAGAAAAATGTGGAGATACAATTGTCGCGGTTGGGGTGGGTGGAAAGGTGGCTCAATCCCCAACCGGAAAGTAAACAAAAAGAGGGAGATTCTTTCCTCAGTCACTAATCACATTTAAAGACAATGACGCCACAAACCAAATCAGACTTAAAACAATCGACTCAATTACTCCATCTTTCAAACAAAACTCACACTAACTGAAAACAAATGAAAAAAGAAAGAAGAAAAGAAAACAGTTACAATTTTAAAATCTTTAAAAATTGCTCAGCAGGCTCAACTACGGCACCCAGCACAATTCTCTCCATCAATCCATCTCCATTTCTCAACCGAAAACAACACAATGGACCGCACAGATGAAGCCACACGGCCCATCAGCCCCCGTAGGGCATGCAAGGCCATCAGGCACGAAAATCATCAGAACAGTCCAGAGTAAACGCTAACCAAGCCACGGTGTTCTTAGGTATTCGCCTCTCAAGAAACGCGCAGAGAGACGCGGTGGGTCAATTTTTGCCTCGAACCCACAGGGGAAACATTACTCATAAGAACTCTTTATAAAAGCACGCCCACCCCGGGCTTACATATAATCAAGCTCTTAGTTTATCATCCTTTTCTTCCCTCTTCTCCATCCTCTATTTATAAGTGATGCGGAACGTTAACAATCCAATCATGCACAAAAAGAACGCTCTGCACGAGCCACTGCAGAACCAAACAAAAAGCACGTGCAAAACGTTCTGAAATAGGCGTAGTCAGCAAGTGCTGACCTTGCAAAAACACTTAAAGGCGTAATATGGCGAGGTGGACTTAAAGTACCACCACATGCCACAACCTTTCTCTTTATAAATTCCTTTAAAAATATATAAAAACTGAGCCGTGACAACAATCCCCGACCCACAGGGAATCCCCAACCCACAGGGAATCCGCAACCCACAGGGAATCCCCAACCCACAGGGCATCCCCAACCCACAGGGAATCCCCAACCCACAGGGAATCCCCAACCCACAGGGAATCCCCAACCCACAGGGAATCCCCAACCCACAGGGAATCCCCAACCCACAGGGAATCCCCAACTCACAGGGAATCCGCAACCCACAGGGAATCCCCAATCCACAGGGAATCCCCAACCCACAGGGAATCCCCAACCCACAGGAATCCCCAACCCACAGAGAATCCCCAACCCACAGGGAATCCCCAACCCACAGAGAATCCCCAACCCACAGGGAATCCCCAACTCACAGGGAATCCCCAACCCACAGGGAATCCCCAACCCACAGGGAATCCAGCCAGTAGAGAAATGTGGAGAGACAACTTTTGCCGCTGGTTGAGATTGTCAGACTGTTCTAACAGTCGTTATAAAAATAAACTTTACAGTTGTACTTGCCTGTGGCGTACTGAGATGATGTGTGGCGTACTGAGATGATGTGTGGCGTACTGAGATGATGTGTGGCGTACTGAGATGATGTGTGGCGTACTGAGATGATGTGTGGCGTACTGAGATGATGTGTGGCGTACTGAGATGATGTGTGGCGTACTGAGATGATGTGTGGCGTACTGAGATGATGTGTGGCGTACTGAGATGATGTGTGGCGTACTGAGATGATGTGTGGCGTACTGAGCTGATGTGTGGCGTACTGAGATGATGTGTGGCGTACTGAGATGATGTGTGGCGTACTGAGATGACTCCGTACTGAAATGACCGGACTTCCCCGGCTTTCCCCGTGTGGCGTGGGGATTTCGTCGACTCGTCCAATCACGGACGCTACTCAGGCATCTAGCTCTGAAAGCCAATCTGGCTTCATATATTTGGATTTTCGTACTTTTATAATCGTTTCGAAAAATGTCATTAATTTTATGGATGAAATATTTTTTATATTACGTAGGAAACATGTAGGGACGAATGTCATAACATTTTGTGTCAATTAGGTACGTGGCTGCTGAGTATGATCATGCCGAAGTCATTTCGCCGATCTCTGTTTTCATTGTATGTTGCTACGTGTATTCAGCCGTTTGATTACTCTGCAACACCACCTGTGAAAGTTTCCACAGATGTTCATCACGACGGCATTGTCAGAAAAAGCATTGACGTGGACGAAATTGTGAAATGAGTGGTACAAGTGAATAAACGAGTGAGTGAGCGAGCGAGAATGAGAGTGAGTGTGAGCGAGGGGTGGGGGGTGGGAGGAGAGGAGGGGGTGGGTGGGGGGAGGGAGGGAGGGAGGGAATGAAGATGTGAATGAGAATGAGTGAGTGAGCATTGTCACATAATACATTGACATATGGACATCCTATTAGGAAATCTAAAGCCATTTTACTGTTGTCTTTCCAAGGACTCAGAGGTTTTTAATATCCACGGCAGAACACTTATTTATTTATTTATTTATTGATTTGTATCTTTTACGGAAGATGATGAGAAGCAAATTGCAGAATGATCATACAGTCACTTTTTGCAACCTGTGTATACTAGCAATGTGTCATCGTAGTATGTGTGAATTTTAAGTAAGTTTGCTCTTTTTTTCTTCACAAACATGTTCAAATGTCAGCTTCAAATTCCTCCCCTTCCCTTCCCCAAAACATATTTACCAGGGGTATGGTACGTATGTAGTACCTCAATTTTGAAAATTATATCAATAGCACTAATGTTTATATCAAACCTAAACTTGAATGCACAGGCAAGTGCGCACGAGTGCACACACACACACACACACACACACACACACACACACACACACACACACACACACACACACACACACAAACACACAGACAAATACACACATACAAAAACACACAAACAAGCACACACACAAACACAAAGCAAATACACATACGCACACACACACAAACACACACACAAACACGCACATACAAAAACACACAAACAAGCACATGTTGCACTCCTCTCTGCAATATCTTGATATACGGGGGTTCTCCTGGCTTGCGCTAGGAAGTTGAAGTGACAGACTCCGGTGATCGTTTCCAATGAACTTTATTCACGCACTGACCTCTACAGTGGTGAAAATCAGCAACAGCAATTCGTAGCACTCGCACAGCTTCACTCTGCTTACAGTACCGCAGAGGCTCGCTAGCACACAGCAGAAACTCGCTCCCCTGGGAGTCAAAGCTCTCACCTTTAACTCTGCCGTATCTGCTGCTCTCCCCTCTCTCACTCGCTTTCGCTCCTTATATACCTTTACACAATTTCTAGAAATTACCAGCACATTATCGCATTTACTCCCACATTCCTAACTGCGACGCGACTGACTTACTGTGTCACAACAAGCTAATATTAGCCTAACTCGGTCGCGCGCGGGTCAAGGCCGTGACCTGACTGGTAAACACGCCTGCGACGGTGCCAGTAGGTTCGAGAAAACGTCACAACACACACATACACAAACACAAAGCACACACACACACAAACACACACAAAGTTACAGATCGCCACTCTCAGATGTACATCTGAGCACACACACGCACATACACAAAGCACACACAAACACAAACACACACACACACACACACATACACACACACACACATATTCTGCGTGTGTGCGTGCGCGCGCGCGCGTGTGTGTGTTTATGTCTGTGTGTGTGTGCATGTGTGTGTGTGTGCATGTGTGTGTATGTGTGTGTGTGCGTGTGTGTGTGTGTGTGTGTGTGTGTGTGTGTGTGTGCTGAGTGATGAGCATATCAGTTTGTACTACTATACTATAAATGCAATAATTACACTGACAAGTAAGAATGGAAAATTTGAACAATTTGAAGAAAAAAATAATTTTATAAGGGTAATGACACTTTGAAGCCTTCTGGAAAATTCTTGGAGTTTCAGTTGTATAAATGCATCAAATTCAACAACATCAAAATTCAAAACTCCTCCCTCTGTAGAGATTGCATAGCAAAAGTGCATAATTTATAATATTATACATGCAAGTATGCTTTATGTTAAGGCAGAATTGTGAGATGTGGAATGAAAAACACTGAAAGAATTAAACAAATGTTGTGACGATTCTAGAACCTGCTCGAAGCGTCGCGGGCACGGTTGTTTTGTATACATCAGTCAGGTCATTGACCAACGCACGACCGAGTTGAGCTAAAATTGGCTTGTTGTGTCACGTGACGTTAGTTTCGTCGAGTACTGGAGTGTGATAGTATATTCGATATTGTACTGGAAGTTTCTGGTATTTGAGGAAATGTATATAAGAAGCGACAGAGGGAGGGAGAGCGAGAGACACACGAAAGCGACGACTGAGATAAGGTGAGAGCTTATCTTATGTGTGAGAAGCGAGCCTCTGCTGTACTGTGTGCAGAGTGAAGCTGCTACGAATTGCTGTTGGCTAATTTTCACCACTGTAGCGATCAGTGCGTGAATAAAGTTTATTGGAAATGACCACCAGTGTCTGTCACTTCGACTTCCTAGCGCAAGCCAGGAGAACCCCCGTACATCAGGATATTGCAAGAGAAGAGTGCAACACAAACAATTTTGGGGTGTTCACATCATTGAACATTGTGACCGTGGAAGTAACAGTTTCGAAGGTATTAAGAAGGATGGAAACTGGAAATGCACAAGTGGGGAAGATAGAGCTGGAGCTACACTGTTCTTTTGGTTGTTCTTACCTTTACTTCTCCCTGTGTCACAGAGTGCAGATTCAGTTCAGTTCAGTCTCTCAACCCTGAGATGGGTTGTTGAGGCACCACTGATGACTTTCGGACAATCTTCCTCCATCGATCTCTATCCTCTGTGGCTTGCTGTGAGTCAGCAAAGGTCAAGCCTGTCCACTCTTTGATGTTGTCTTCCCACCTCTTTCTCTGCCTGCCTCTCCTTCTCCCACCTGGTACGGTACCTTGCAGGATGGTCTTGGCCAACACACTGCCTCTTGACACGTGACCGTACCACTTCAGCTTTCTGCTTTTCACGATTGAGAGCAGGTCATGTGCTGATTACTCAATACAAATTATATTTTGAAGCTGCTCTTTACAATGTCTAATGAAAGAATTCTGTCTTAATGCAGCATGAACCAGTCATGTAACACTTCTTGCTTTATGGTTTTGAGTATGATGCAGATTTAACTTCAAGATTATTATTAAATGCAAGAATGTGGTTTGTCTGCATATAATTATGTGAAAAGCTGATTGACAAGTTAAAGGTAAGGTACATTTTAATTGTCATCTCTATATCCCACCACACATATGTGTTTTCCATCTGCATTTTGAAGTTCTGTTCGTGCAGCAAACAATGACGCAAATGGAGGCCGATTTGCCCACGAGGGCGAACGACGACCGCGTACAGTTTCCCAAACTTTCTTTCAGAGCTCTGAATGCGCGGGGCAGTCACGTGTACGTGTCATTGGTTTTTCCTTCGTTTCTGTGCTAAAGCCTGTCAAGGGTTAAAGGAAAGACAACTGGACCTATTAACGGGGTCTTACATATTCAATCACGCTGTCTGGGGCGTGACGTAAATACACGCGTGGCTGTGCGTTCTTAAAGGAACCCTAACCTGAGAAATGAGAGTGAGTGCGAAGGCTTGCAAACCCATGAGAAGCATGGCAAAAATCGATCCCATTAACAATGCTTTTAATCATGATAGTAGTACTTTGGGACGAATCTTGTCGTGCTTGTCCGCGCAAGAAAGTATTCGTCGACGGTGTTACTCCATGGGTTCCTGTGCTTAGGAAATGTGGATTCGGTGATTAAGTATTGAATATTTATCTCCCATCAGCTTTGATCCACCATGCGGTTGTGTGCAATATGAGGGGTTCGAAATGAAGTTGGTTGTAAGATTTCGACGAGTAACATGACGAAAAATTAGAGTAAATTCTTCTAGACACGCCACGCAAAAAACGCAGGGATAGATGGACGGACGGAGGGAGGGAGGGGGGTGG
>JAWQFJ010024150.1:77500-85798 GCA_034096865.1 Theodoxus fluviatilis | reverse complement strand
TGAAAGAACACAAAGTGCTTGGGGTGATGATTGACGAACAGTTATTCAGAATGTTTTGCATAATTTGTCGGATGACACCTAGTGCATCAGAGGGTGGTAGGGGGGCTGAAAAGAGACAGTTGTTGGGCTAAAAAAGATTCCATTTTATTTAGCAATGCTTAGCCATGCCCGGGTCTCAAACCGCTGTACAATGTGTGCTTAGCGTTCATAAATCTTTATATGTAACTGTGCGTGAGAGACGGCTAAAGTATTTATGATATGTAACTGTGCGTGAGCGACACGGCTAAAGTATTTATGATATGTAACTGTGCGTGAGCGACACGGCTAAAGTATTTATGATATGTAACTGTGCGTGAGAGACGGCTAAAGTATTTATGATATGTAACTGTGCGTGAGAGACGGCTAAAGTATTTATGATATGTAACTGTGCGTGAGAGACGGCTAAAGTATTTATGATATGTAACTGTGCGTGAGAGACGGCTAAAGTAACAAAAACCTTTTTCGAGAAAACACTGAGTAACGTTTTCATCGCACTAAGTCTCGGATCCGTTGTACTTATGTCGACGTCACAGAAAAATGTATTATTTCCTCTGTGAACATGCTGTTTTTTCTGGAATATGCATGATTGGTGAAATGAACTGTGGAATATGCATGATTGGTGAAATGAACTGTGGAATATGCATGATTGGTGAAATGAACTGTGGAATATGCATGATTGGTGAAATGAACTGTGGAATATGCATGATTGGTGAAATGAACTGTGGGTGAAATATCTCATTTTGTTATTCTCGTACTTTTCCCTTGTTTTCACACGCACGGCTACATAATTATACGGCAATTTACATAAGACAGTTCTTGTCATTCGATGCAAACAGCAGACTGCTTGTACGGTAGGGAGATGCGCTACATGTACGATCAATGTTGGATTTCCGCTCTGTTGTTTTCGGCATTGAGTAACAAGAACAGTCCGCTGTCTCATCCAGCGGACTCAAGCGTTCCCCTGCGCAAACACTTTCATGTTTCTTTCCCCTGCTTGATTCCTTCAGAGGTTGGCAATCTTCCCCGACTTGCCTTTTACCACTTGCCATCCACCTACGAGCAGGACTAGGAAGTCTCGAAGAAGAAAACACCTTTCCTTGAGGCAAGAAGAAAACAATCGATTGTAAAGCCCAATGCGGACTTCACAAAGTGCATGTCCCTTTTCCCCGGAGGATTCACCACCAAAAAGTCAATCTTCCACGATCGTAATGACGGCGGTGATCACGGGAATGTTTTACTTCAAAAGGTAACGCTTTTTCGCCGTAAATGAGAATCAAAATAGGCTGACCCGGAGACCCAATATTGCGGCCGAGTTAGGGGTTCGACATGTGTGGCGCGTCTGTTGGAAGTTGGATCTGGCATTTTCTCCCTCTTTAACAGTGATAGAGGGGAAGCAGTCATTCGAAGATTTATCTTGAACTCTCTACAGGGAAGTAACGAAAGGTCATTGCAAATTTAGATTAAGGATATTCCAATAGAGGGATTCCGGGAAACGACGTGGAACATCCGTATGTTGCGTTTCGCAGTGACAACATCGTTTGTTTGATGCTCTCATGCACAAGCAGTGACATCGCCCTTTACATTGGAAATGTCAGCTGCTACATGAATCCGCTGCAGCTACCACCACATCGTATTCAGTCTCTCGGAATTCGAAGAGAAATATGAGTGTTTAGTAACTGTGGTGGTATGTACATCTATACAGGTCGACTACGCAAGCACAAGATATATACGTGTATATACACACAGTGTTTCAAAATGCTCTGTAGGAGCGTTCTTTTACGAGGTAGACTTCACCATTATTTTGTCGGACCGCTTCATGTGGTGATAAAGGCCGAGTCCACACAACTCCTTTCAGTGTACGGCTCATCATCTCTGTGCCCGTGCCCATTACCCCAGCATCTTGGAGAGCGCTGGGAGTGCATTAGTATATTTACCTATGAGGAAAGGGAGACGTTGCATGAGTATATTTACCTATGAGTAAAGTGAGACGTGGCGTGAGTATATTTACCTAGGGGTAAAGTGAGACATAGCATGAGTATATTTACCTATGAGTAAAGTGAGACGTAGCATGAGTATATTTACCTAAGAGTAAAGTGAGACTTGGCGAGAGTATATTTACCTATGAGGAAAGGGAGACGTGGCGTGAGTATATTTACCTAGGAGTAAAGTGAGACGTGGCGTGAGTATATTTACCTAGGAGTAAAGGGAGACGTGGCGTGAGTATATTTACCTATGAGTAAAGTGAGACGTGGCGTGAGTATATTTACCTAGGAGTAAAGGGAGACGTGGCGTGAGTATATTTACCTATGAGTAAAGTGAGACGTGGCGTGAGTATATTTACCTAGGAGTAAAGGGAGACGTGGCGTGAGTATATTTACCTAGGTGTAAAGTGAGACGTGGCATGAGTATATTTACCTAGGAGTAAAGTGAGACGTGGCGTGCGTATATTTACCTATGAGTAAAGGGAGACGTGGCGTGAGTATATTTACCTAGGAGTAAAGTGAGACGTGGCGTGAGTATATTTACCTATGAGTAAAGGGAGACGTGGCGTGAGTATATTTACCTATGAGTAAAGAGAGACTTGGCGAGAGTATATTTACCTAAGAGTAAAGTGAGACGTGGCGTGAGTATATTTACCTAGGAGTAAAGTGAGACGTGGCGTGAGTATATTTACGTATGAGTAAAGGGAGACGTGGCGTGAGTATATTTACCTCGGAGTAAAGTGAGACGTGGCATGAGTATATTTACCTAGGAGGAAAGGGAGACGTGGCGTGAGTATATTTACCTAGGAGTAAAGTGAGACTTGGCGTGAGTATATTTACCTATGAGGAAAGGGAGACGTGGCATGAGTATATTTACCTAGAAGTAAAGTGAGACGTGGCGTGAGTATATTTACCTAGGAGTAAAGTGAGACTTGGCGTGAGTATATTTAACTATAAGGAAAGGGAGACGTGGCATGAGTATATTTACCTATGAGGAAAGGGAGACGTGGCGTGAGTATATTTACCTATGAGTAAAGTGAGACATGGCGTGAGTATATTTACCTATGAGTAAAGGGAGACGTGGCGTGAGTATATTTACCTATGAGTAAAGTGAGACGTGGCGTGAGTATATTTACCTAGGAGTAAAGGGAGACGTGGCGTGAGTATATTTACCTAGGAGTAAAGTGAGACGTGGCGTGAGTATATTTACCTAGGAGTAAAGGGAGACGTGGCGTGAGTATATTTACCTAGGAGTAAAGTGAGACGTGGCGTGAGTATATTTACCTAGGAGTAAAGTGAGACGTGGCGCGAGTATATTTACCTATGAGGAAAGGGAGACGTGGCGTGAGTATATTTACCTATGAGTAAAGTGAGACGTGGCGTGAGTATATTTACCTATGAGTAAAGGGAGACGTGGCGTGAGTATATTTACCTAGGAGTAAAGTGAGACGTGGCGTGAGTATATTTACCTAGGAGTAAAGTGAGACGTGGCGTGAGTATATTTACCTAGGAGTAAAGTGAGACGTGGCGTGAGTATATTTACCTAGGAGTAAAGTGAGACGTGGCGTGAGTATATTTACCTATGAGTAAAGGGAGACGTGGCGTGAGTATATTTACCTAGAAGTAAAGTGAGACGTAGCATGAGTATATTTACCTATGAGGAAAGGGAGACGTGGCGTGAGTATATTTACCTATGAGTAAAGTGAGACGTGGCGTGAGTATATTTACCTATGAGTAAAGGGAGACGTGGCGTGAGTATATTTACCTATGAGTAAAGTGAGACGTGGCGTGAGTATATTTACCTATGAGTAAAGTGAGACGTGGCGTGAGTATATTTACCTAGGAGTAAAGTGAGACGTGGCGTGAGTATATTTACCTATGAGTAAAGTGAGACGTGGCGTGAGTATATTTACCTAGGAGTAAAGTGAGACGTGGCGTGAGTATATTTACCTATGAGTAAAGTGAGACGTGGCGTGAGTATATTTACCTATGAGTAAAGGGAGACGTGGCGTGAGTATATTTACCTATGAGTAAAGTGAGACGTGGCGTGAGTATATTTACCTATGAGTAAAGGGAGACGTGGCGTGAGTATATTTACCTATGAGTAAAGTGAGACGTGGCGTGAGTATATTTACCTATGAGTAAAGGGAGACGTGGCGTGAGTATATTTACCTATGAGTAAAGAGAGACTTGGCGAGAGTATATTTACCTATGAGTAAAGTGAGACGTGGCGTGAGTATATTTACCTAGGAGTAAAGTGAGACGTGGCGTGAGTATATTTACCTATGAGTAAAGTGAGACGTGGCGTGAGTATATTTACCTAGGAGTAAAGTGAGACGTGGCGTGAGTATATTTACCTATGAGGAAAGGGAGACGTGGCGTGAGTATATTTACCTATGAGGAAAGGGAGACGTGGCGTGAGTATATTTACCTATGAGTAAAGGGAGACGTGGCGTGAGTATATTTACCTATGAGTAAAGGGAGACGTGGCGTGAGTATATTTACCTATGAGTAAAGTGAGACGTGGCGTGAGTATATTTACCTAGGAGTAAAGTGAGACGTGGCGTGAGTATATTTACCTATGAGTAAAGTGAGACGTGGCGTGAGTATATTTACCTAGGAGTAAAGTGAGACGTGGCGTGAGTATATTTACCTAGGAGTAAAGGGAGACGTGGCGTGAGTATATTTACCTATGAGTAAAGTGAGACGTGGCGTGAGTATATTTACCTATAAGGAAATGGAGACGTGGCATGAGTATATTTACCTATGAGGAAAGTGAGACGTGGCGTGAGTATATTTACCTATGAGTAAAGGGAGACGTGGCGTGAGTATATTTACCTATGAGGAAATGGAGACGTGGCGAGAGTATATTTACCTATGAGTAAAGTGAGACGTGGCGTGAGTATATTTACCTAGAGTAAAGTGAGACGTGGCGTGAGTATATTTACCTATGAGTAAAGTGAGACGTGGCGTGAGTATATTTACCTAGGAGTAAAGTGAGACGTGGCGTGAGTATATTTACCTAGGAGTAAAGTGAGACGTGGCGTGAGTATATTTACCTAAGAGTAAAGTGAGACGTGGCGTGAGTATATTTACCTAGGAGTAAAGTGAGACGTGGCGTGAGTATATTTACCTATGAGGAAAGGGAGACGTGGCGTGAGTATATTTACCTATGAGTAAAGGGAGACGTGGCGTGAGTATATTTACCTAGGAGTAAAGAGAGACTTGGCGAGAGTATATTTACCTATGAGTAAAGTAAGACTTGGCGTGAGTATATTTACCTAGGAGTAAAGTGAGACGTGGCGTGAGTATATTTACCTAGGAGTAAAGTGAGACGTGGCGTGAGTATATTTACCTAGGAGTAAAGTGAGACGTGGCGTGAGTATATTTACCTAGGAGTAAAGTGAGACGTGGCGTGAGTATATTTACCTAGGAGTAAAGTGAGACGTGGCGTGAGTATATTTACCTATGAGTAAAGGGAGACGTGGCGTGAGTATATTTACCTAGGAGTAAAGTGAGACGTGGCGTGAGTATATTTACCTAGGAGTAAAGGGAGACGTGGCGTGAGTATATTTACCTAGGAGTACAGGGAGGCGTGGCGTGCGTATATTTACCTCGGAGTAAAGGGAGACGTGGCGTGAGTATATTTACCTAGGAGTAAAGTGAGACGTGGCGTGAGTATATTTACCTAGGAGTAAAGTGAGACGTAGCATTAGTATATTTACCTATGAGTAAAAGAGACGTGGCATGAGTATATTTACCTAGGAGTAAAGGGAGACGTGGCGTGAGAATATTTACCTCGGAGTAAAGGGAGGCGTGGCGTGAGAATATTTACCTAGGAGTAAAGTGAGACGTGGCGTCTTACAAGGGTAGCACGATTTCCAGAGGAAGCGAGGCATTTCCGCGAGAAAAATTGTCTGTCGTAGGCGGAAAGGTCTGTTTGGGAATTTCTTCATTTGGTGAACACTTTAAAAGACACGATGCCCTAAGCTTGACAATGTCTTAAATAAGATGCCACACTTTTGTGAAATTTCATTTCCTTTGTTTTTCTCGAAATGAATTATAACTTTTGACACGTTTGCCCCAGGCTGTAGGTCACCTATCGTTCGCGCCATGATGAACTCTCATTTCGTAACATTCTTTGTTTGACCTCCGGCCTTCCGTAAGAAGCTAGATGAAAGTCAACTGCGCAAGAAACGATTTTGCTTTTTCAGGAGTCGACTATTTCACATCGGCGTCAAATCTTGCAATCATAATGTTAAAACGTGTTCGGGTTTAGTTTTTTACCCACATCGTCATAATTTTGACTTTGATGCGTTCGCTAGTTGCTTTATTCTTAACGAGCAAACCTGTGTTTGTTTACAGTCCTTTGTGTTGTTTATTCACTCGTGTTCATGTTCCTTTTGCTTTCTCGTTGTTTGTTATTTGTGTTTGTTTGTAATGTTGTTATTTCGTGGTCTCGTTTGGTTTTCACTTGCTAGGTAAAGTCCTCGTGTTATGTTTTTTGCTTGCTTGCATGTTTGTTTGCTTGCACGTTTTTTTGTTTGCTTGCTTGCTTGCATGTTTGTTTGTTTGCTTGCTTGCACGTTTGTTTGCTTGTTTGCACGTTTGTTTGTTTGCTTGCTTGCATCTTGTATGGCTATTTAGCCATTCTAAAGAGGCAAGTAACGAACTTTTTCAGCCAAAATATCTTGTTACAGCATGCACTACTTTCATTTTAGAAGTATTTGTAGAAAACCGTCGAGGTGGTGTACAAGCTTTACATACCACTGCACAAGCACACTTTTTTCGCACTTTTGCAGTCCCACCCATACTTCCCATGTAACATTCCGAGTATGCAATCTCTCTCCCTCCGTGAGAAGTAATCTAAACAACACAGATTCTTTTTACACGTCTTCAATGAAGAAAACGACTGCAAATTGTCAAGGATTTACGCAGGTCTACACAGAACACTCCATCGGAGTTAACAGCTCGACAAACACGCATTGCATCAATTGGACGTGTGTCAACGTTACTTCACCCTGACCTCCTTTACTTTTTCTCTGACTGCTGCTGTAGCAGTGGATGGACAGGCAGGTGAGAAAGGATGCTGCAACCGGATCCAATGAAGACGTGGCAGACAGGGCCTTTTTGACACGCAAATCAACGCTGCATTTTCCGCATCACCGTCGTCCTACTTCTCCCACTGACCCGTGTTGCAGACGTCACTCGGGATGCAAGACCATCGCCGCGAGAATCGGCTCGACTTCGGTCGAGGCAGAACTGGTCTTGAGCCGGCCAATGCGCGACATGGCGGCGTGTTCAAGACAGCACGCATAAAGTAACTTCATCCTTGGATTGTGATCAAATCATCAGACTCCCCAGAGACCCAGTGACAGCGGGCAAAGGTTTCTTCGCAACGTCCACGAGCATGAGGGAGATTATCGCTGGATTTTTTCCGCCCTGACCACGCGCTGGCATCATGGCCGTTTCTCCGAAACTGGGTTAAGGAAGCCGACTTGGGCAAAGAAGAGCTTCTTGCTGCCTCCACGTCACCTTCCTCATTAGCTTTGATATTCCTGTCGCCACTCACAGCGGGGCCGAAGTCTGACAAACGTTTCTGTCATGCGTCGGGAACAACATGTTTACATGACGTAACTTCGCCAATTCAATTATCGAGACTGCGCGTCACAGGGTGTTGGTTTTGCGCATTCTAGTAGCCTAAACTAGAGCTGAAGTGGTCGAAGTCGGAAACATTCGCGGACACTGTACCCGAGGTACTCTGTCCGGGCGGACACTGTACCCCAGTTCGAAATCTCGGCATCTGAACGAGAACGATGATAGCGCTCAGCTCAGACCGCACCCGCCACTCCGCCTGACTGACTTCGCACGCCCGGGGAGTTATGCTAAGATCCGGCCTCGTTAATGTATCTGCGTTTTGTGACAAACGTCTTGCTCGGCGGTACTGTACTCCATGCACCTTAACGGTCCGCGTGATTCGGGTGTAATCTTACCCTGCGTTCCGTTGCACTCTGCTTCATCTGTGCTACGATGTAGCTGGCTCAAAAGTTTTGATTGGTTGGTTTTATTTAATAACTTGTAAAGCATATTATCATAAAAAGTACAGAGTTTTGGAGGCCCTCTTTGAATACACGAATCCCCAATAGTATTTCACACTCAAATTTATCATTCGTCATCGAAGAAACGACTTAATAAAAGTATTAGGGTCGAAAATAGTTCATACACAATCTTTAGTGACGTTTTACCCAGTGGCAGAGGTCAACTTCCTGTCAAGGTC
>JAWQFJ010024150.1:65000-70000 GCA_034096865.1 Theodoxus fluviatilis | reverse complement strand
CCTAAAGCAGTCCTCCCCAGTCACCTGTTTTTATTGCCACAAGAAGGGGCATATGAAGAATGACTGCAGGAAGCGAAAGGCTGACGCGAACCGCAACAGTGGTCAACGCCAATACGCCACAGCCTATGCTCAGCGACAGTATCTCCAGCCGCCATCTCCGAGGCAATGGATTCCGCAGTACCCAGGTCCTGCCTATCCTCCTGTCCCGCTACCTCCGCCACAAGGCGCTTACATGCAACCCAGAGCCTTGTCTGGCGAGTGGCAACAACAGGCAAGTCGTCACCCGGGGCAGAGCTCCTTACCCGAGGAAAACTAGCTGCCCCCGTTGTTGCGAGCCAGACAGCGGGGGAGGGCGCGGCTACAGTCAACCTGACGGGGAAGTGTCCTACAACGACAGTGCAGATAAATGGGTCTGCAGTAAGTGCTGTCATCGACACAGGGAGTGAAGTCACCACAGTGACTGAAGACTGGTACTGCAAAAGGTTTCCGTGCAAATCTCTGAAGGTGTCAACTCTTCTGACACTTAGAGCTGCGAATGGCTTGGAAGTGCCGTATAACGGGATAGCGACTGTAGACATGGAGGTATTAGGGCATTCACTGGCCAATGTTCCTGTCCTCGTGGTGAAGACTCCCAGGGACCCCTCAATGCTGCAGCGAAAGACCAAGCATCCAGTTCTCTTGGGCATGAATGTTTTGTGCCGAGTGGGTGAGCTACTAGGCAACGCCAGGATATCGCAATGCCTAGAACCAGCCATCAGGGAGGCTAAGCTAGAGTCGGTTTCTGTTCGTGGACTTGCCAAGGTAGCTACTGATGTCATGGTGCCTGCTTCATCCCTCTACACGGTCAGGATCACAGGCATCGAGAAGCCCCGACGTCACCTTTTGGCCCTGCCATCTGCTCAGAACCTTCCTGGAGGACTCCTGCTCGTTCCAACCCTGGTCAGTGCAGACAAAGATGCGCGCTTTGTTAGAATTGCAAACTTTTCTCACGAAGACGTCTTTCTGAAGGCCCGAACATCTGTCGCTACGCTTCATGTGGTGGATGACATCGAGGGAGATGGATGTATGTTTGACGTCTCCTCGAACGAAATTGTCGTCAAAGCCACAGATGAAGCCAATCCCCTCAGTTCTCAGACAACGGAACACGTCCCGTGTCCTTCGTTTGATGGTACAGCGCTACAGCGGCAAAAGCTACAGGCACTTTTGGAGAAACATGAAAAGGCTTTCGCCAAGGATGATAGTGACTTGGGTTTCACTGATCGTGTCCAACATGAGATCCACACAAAAGATGACATTCCCACGGCGGAGCCATATCGAAGTATCCCACCGAGAATGTTTCTGGAAGTGAAACAACACCTGAAGGGACTCCTTGACAAGCAGATCATAGTCGAGAGCCACAGCCCGTATGCTGCTCCACTTGTCCTGGTCCGCAAGCGTGATTCCACCCTTAGGTTGTGTGTAGACTACCGGAAGCTAAATGCAAAGTCAGTGATGGACGCCTACCCACTTCCTCGGATTCAAGAGTCATTTGATTCCCTTGCCGGGGCACAGTACTTTTCCACCCTCGACCTGGCAAGTGGATATCACCAGATAGGCATGCATCCTGATCATCAACATAAGACGGCATTCACAACCCCCTTTGGCCTGTACGAGTTCACCCGTATGCCGTTTGGACTAGCAACCGCTCCTTCAACTTTTCAGCGCTTGATGCAAAACATCACTTCAGACTTCATCTTTGAATTTCTACTTTGCTATTTGGACGACATATTGATCTTTTCAAGGACCTTTGATGAACACTTGATTCACCTGGACAAATTTCTAGAGAAAATCACTCAAGTTGGACTCAAAATCAAATTGAAGAAATGTCAGTTCCTTAGGCGTGAAGTGAACTACCTGGGACACACAATCTCCAATGAGGGCGTGTTCTGTCAGCAAGAGAAAGTTGACGCGGTGAAGAAATGGCCTCGTCCCAAAACAGTCAAGCATGTGCTTTCGTTTCTAGGATTTGCCTCATACTATCGGAGATTCATCGAGGGGTTTGCGAAAATAGCTGGCCCCCTGCACGACCTGACCCATAGGACAAAAGCAGGAAAGAAACCAGTTGATGTCACCTCGCAATGGACAGACCGCCATGAAGCGGCCTTCGAAGCACTCAAGACCGCCTTGACGACAGCCCCTGTCCTCCTGTTCGCGGACTTTGAGAAGCCATTCATCTTGGAAACTGATGCTTCCCATGACGGGCTCAGCGCCATATTATCCCAGAAGCAGCCTGATGGGACTGTGCGTGTCGTGGCCTACGCCAGCCGACGTCTCCACCCCACTGAGAGGAAGTCTTCCAGCTATTCCAGCTTCAAACTGGAGATGCTAGCCTTGAAGTGGGCGGTGACAAAGAAGTTTCGCCACTACCTGATGGGAAGCACGTTCACAGTCTATACAGACAACAACCCTTTGACGTATTTTCGCACCGCTAAGCTAGGTGCACTAGAGCAACGATGGGCTGCCGAGTTGGCACAGTTCACCTTCGACGTGAAATACCGCCCTGGCAAAACAAACCCAGCTGACGGTCTATCCCGACTCCCACCATCTCAAGAGGATGAAGTCAATTGCGACCCATTTCCCTCTCCATTGACTGAAATTCCAGAAGAAATAGGCGACACCCACGGACTGGTCTGCAACAGTCTGGTAGCAATCAGTGAAGAGGTGGACAAATCCAGTAGTCTTCATGCTGATGCGCTCTCAGAGGTGCCACTCCTGCAGGAAGAAGTCGTGGTGACTACCGGAAAACGACTGACTCAGCAAGAGCTGCAGGATCTGCAGAAGCAGGACCTCGTGATAGGGAAGTTTCTGTCATCTTGGCCGCAACAGCCAGAGTCTACACAGGACCATTTCTCGAAGATCCTACTTCGGCAATTTTCGAGACTTCGAATCCGGGACGGGCTCCTCTACAGACAGGTCGTCGACCCATCTCAAGGCCAACTCGAGCAATTGGTTCTACCCAGTTCGCTGCGTCCTGACATTCTGAGAGCAATCCATGACGACATGGGCCACCAAGCCCTAGAGAGGACACTCAAACTTCTCCGGAAACGGGTGTACTGGCCTGGTGTAACTTCGGACGTCGAGAACTACATAAAGGCCTGTGAACGCTGTACCATGGCCAAGCAACCCAACCTGCGAACCACATCAGGCAACCTTCTCGCCACCAGACCCTTGGAAGTGCTTGCCGTGGATTTTACCAAATTGGAACCGGCCAGTGATGGTAGGGAAGATGTCCTCATCATGACGGACGTATTCTCCAAATTTTCCATGGCAGTCCCAACCCGGAATCAGGAAGCGACAACAGTGGCGAAGGCCTTGGTGAAAGAGTGGTTTGCCAGGTACGGTGTGCCGGACCGAATTCATTCTGACCAAGGAAGGGATTTTGAATCCCAGGTGATCAAGTCTTTGTGTGACCTGTATGGTATCAAAAAATCTCGTACCACTGCGTACCACCCAGAGGGCAATGGACAATGTGAACGATTTAATAGGACTCTTCATGACCTCTTAAGAACTCTCCCAACAGACCAGAAGAGGAAGTGGCCCGAGCATTTACCTGCTCTACTACAAGCCTACAATGCTACCCCTCACAGTGCTACAGGTTTCTCGCCCTACTACATTCTCTTTGGACAGGAACCTAAATTACCAGTAGATGAACTCCTCGCCACTGCATTCCCCGAGGCCAAAGGACCTGTTGATTGGGTGCGACAGCATCGCTCCCGACTTCAGCAGGCCCATGCCAGGGCTTATACTCACCTCCTCGAGGCGGCAGCGCGAAGGAACCAGGCTGCAAATATCGGGGCAAAAGACCACACCCTGCAGGTGGGAGATCTGGTCTACCGCCGAAATCGGGCAGTAGGACGCGCCAAATTTCAGGACAGATGGCGTCCGGAGCTATGCGTAGTCACTGCTCGCCCCTATCCAGCAACTCATGTGTATGTGGTACGCCCCCAATCTGGAGGTGCGGAGAAGGTGCTGAACAGGAGAGATCTCCTTCCAGCACAGTCACCGTTTCCTAGTTTGGACATACCTCCCAGTGAGAGCAGAGATGCTCAAGACATGAACAAGACAAGTGACGATACTCCATGTGAAGTGACTGAGCCCCGTCGCTCTGTGAGACCGAACGCAGGTTGTCGGTCATTCCATTTTGGTGACGGAGTGCCCTATGTATAGATCTGCTTTGTGTAGGTATTGGATGTGCCTCTGACTGTAGGTAATGTACTCGTTCCTTTTCTTTTGCATGACCTCAATACGTAGCCTTTTATAATAAAATTACACGTAGTAAAGAGAATTAGAGGAATGCGATAAGAGTTCCATATAATCCTATGATATCCAAGAATGCATGAAACAATAATGGTTTATTTTATTGGAATGATGTGATATATCCTTTATATCCCATATAACCCTTTTGATTGTTCATGGTTATGTCGTTGTTGATGGCGTTCTCTCTGTGTAACGAGACGTACTGGAAAGTTTCCCTCGTTCTTGATAAATTAATGTAAGTGTCAGATTGCGATAATGTAATCTGGAAGAGCGGATTGCCGATAGGTTTGGAACTGATAGGAAATGTCTCATCGTAAGGATGCAGATAGTGCTCTCTTTGTGTGATTGTTGTTTAGGGAAAGTTACAGTTTCCCATGACTGTGGGTTTTGGTTAAAGTTTCATTTACCATTATGTATCACTGTGTTGCTAGTGATTACGGAAGAACTTGCGATGTTTATCCATTACGGGGTGTTGTCGTGCTTAGCAACGCCACTTTGCGTCACTGTTTGTTTGCGTGCATCTAATTGAAGGGTTAATACCACTTTTAGCTTGCACGGCTTGTGTGTCTAGCCATGTGGATGACATACTTGTTGAAGGGTTAAAACCGCTTCAAGTTGTTTTGTCCAGCATGCGCTGTTGTTGTGTTGGTTATGCTGCGTTTTGTAATGTGAAACGTTTAATCCTGTTGTTATCAATCAACTAG
>JAWQFJ010024150.1:27500-60000 GCA_034096865.1 Theodoxus fluviatilis | reverse complement strand
CGAACTATTTTTGGCGCAGTGCTGTAATGCGAAGGATCAAGTCTATTACGCATTCATTGCGAACTGTGCCAGAGTCACTACTGACCCGGTGTCGTAGAATATTTCGGAACCAGGATTAATCGGAACCGGTTCCCAAAAATCCTAGGATATTTCGGAACCATTCCCATTTATCCCGCACCTGGCGGCAGGATATTTGGGAACCACCAGGATATTTCGGAACCACCTTCTAGATGCTTTCGTATGATTTTCTGAGTTTCTAGACGGTTTCAAATCAGAGTGAAACAAAATACTACGCTAACAAAGGACAATTTACCTTGACCAAACGATGTTTAATGTATGTTGTTTTATTAAAGATGCTCAAGCAGCTACAGACTGCGTATTAAGTACGAGTAATTATACATAAAGATTTTTACAGAACCTGTTGTTAAACACCTTCTGGATTCTAAGTCACCTTGTCACATTTGTGTATACGGTTATACATATTAACTCTCTCTCTCTCTCTCTCTCTCTCTCTCTCTCTCTCTCTCTCTCTCTCTCTCTCTCTCTCTCTCTCTCTCTCTCTCTCTCCACCAACTGGTATTGAA
This sequence comes from Theodoxus fluviatilis, assembly GCA_034096865.1. Lineage (NCBI taxonomy): Eukaryota > Metazoa > Mollusca > Gastropoda > Cycloneritida > Neritidae > Theodoxus > Theodoxus fluviatilis. The sequence continues at coordinate 59,416 of JAWQFJ010024150.1, read as the reverse complement.
GTGTTTCTGATACCGAAGCGGTGAGCTACCATAAGGTCATACCTGCGACAATGTATGAAATGCTATCCATGCCATTTCGATGGCCGTAATATAATATCTATTTTAACATTCCTGTACATATGAATATCTGAATGTTTTAACCTGATGTATGTCCATTATGGCCAAGCTTGGTTTTAGGCCGAGATCAAATCACCCCCCCCCTCCTCTCTCTCTCTCTCTCTCTCTCTCTCTCTCTCTCTCTCTCTCTCTCTCTCTCTCTCTCTCTCTCTCTCTAATGGGCTAATTCATTCAAAGTAGGCTGGCTTTCATGAGTTTAATAATAATAATAATAATAATAATAATAATGAATAGCATTTGTATAGCGCACTTCTGTACAACTCAATGCGCTGACATAACCACATTCACACGCAGACATTCATCAGCAAGCTTACCAACATAATACAACACATAATACAACTTACAGACCTGAGAATGGATACAACAACATACATGATCATGAGAAAAAACCTACAATCAAGCAAAAGCCAGTCGAAACATGTGAGTCTTCAGTTGCGACTTAAAAATAGGTAAAGTGGGTGCGTCACGCAGGCCAGTCGGCAGCGAGTTCCAGACAGAGGGGGCATTGAAACTAAAACTACGCTCACCAAAAGATTTTGCACTACGTTTTGGAATTTTGAGAAGCTTTTCATTAGGTGAGAAGAGATTTATTGCACAACCTCAGCAAAGTGTGAGAAACTCTTCACAATCTGTTTAGAAAAAGTCGTAAACTTAAAAAAAGTGTGTGTGTGTATGTGTGTGTGTGTGTGTGTATGTATGTATGTGTGTGTGCGTGTGCATGTGCGTGTGAGTGTGTGTGTGTGTATGTGTGTGCGCGCGCACGCGCGCGTGTGTGTGTGTCGGTGAGAGGTGTCTGTGTGTGTGCGTGCGTATGTATGTGTGCGTGCGTGTGTGAGCGCGCGTGTGTGTATGCGTGTGCGTGCGTGCGTGTGTATACGTGTGTGTGTGCGCGCGGGTGTGTGTGTGTGAGTGCGTGCGTGTGCGTGTGTCTGAGTGTGTGTGTCTGAGCGTGTGCATGCGTGCGTGCGTGCGTGCGTGTGTGTGTGTGTGTGTGTGTGTGTGAGGGAAGGAAAATGCAAGCACAAACACAAGCAATTCTACACAATTCTTTAGCTACCCATAGTCTACAAATTCCCTTCACATTCTTCCGCAACAGAACACTTGTTTGCCACAGGCGTGGGAAAACTCACGCGCTGGAGTACAGTGAGTTGTAACTCAGTGAATGTTGACACGGAATGATGCAGACAGAATATTAGTGAAGCCATGTGGGCCTTCTGTGCGTGAATTTGTAATTCATAAACAAGGACATAAACAGGTAGGTGAGAAGAGATTTATTGCACAACCTCAGCAAAGTGTGAGAAACTCTTCACAATCTGTTTAGAAAAAGTCGTAAACTAAAAAAAAAAATCATGTGGGCTATTGACCTTCTAGACGGTTCCGAAATATCCTGGTGGTTCCGAAAAATCCTGCCACCAGGGCCAGGATAAATCGGAATGGTTCTGAAATATCCTGTCACCAGGGCCAGGATAAATCGGAATGGTTCCGAAATATCCTGCGACACCGGTCTTGCGCTCAGCTTAACCTCTTCCTCCTTCTCCTTCCGCCTCTTTCTCTTCCTCCTACCCCTCTTCCTCCCCTGCTACAATTGCTACAACCACCACTACCATTACTGCCTCTGCTACTGCTACTACTACTACTACTACTACTACTACTACTACTACTACTACTACTACTACTACAGATGCTTCTGCTACTACCACTACTACTGCCGTTGCCACTGCTACTTCTACTACTACTATTGCTCCTCCTCTTCCTGCTGGTGCTGCTGCTGATGCTCCTCTTCCTCCTCCTGCTCCTCCTCCTCCTACGTTGATAGCTTTGCAATCGCAACAATTCAAGACAGGATTTCGGTATAGAAGACTCAAGGAGCATTGCACTTTACATATTTGCACTTGCACACACCAAGAAACTTAACTGAAAATGGATTCTGTTGGAAGAATATTGTTAACCGTTACAAAAATAGTGAGGACAAATTGATGAAGTGCGAAAACATGTCGTGATCGTGCACAAGACTAAGTTCGTTATCTCGGCCCTCTCGGGCGTTCCAGAGAGCAGGTGCGGATTATTACTGCGCCCATGCAAAGGTTTTGATAGCTAAAAGTAGTGCAGAGACACTTCACAACCAATATAAGTCCGCTCACTCAGAATCTGCCTGCCTTTCTCTATAGTATCAAAGGTCTTTGATAGTATGGGAGTGACCGAAAACGAGGTCAAGTAGTTTGAATCAACGAATTCAAACTGACACAACCCTGGTAGAAATTGCGCGATACGAACACTGTCTGGTTCAGCTTGAGACGTGTCCACGTTGCTGGATGCAAACAACAGGTTGGACGACCAGAAAATAATAAAATAACAAACTCACGACTTGGCCCATTGATGTTGTTATCCGGCAATCCTTTGCAACCCCCTCGTGTCGCTGGCCTAGGTGGGCAGAGCTCGGCCGAGACACCCACACAGAATAGAGAACACGACGCCAATGCGAGGCAAAGGCTGGATAATGTTACGGTCTGTTTAGTGCTCTCTATAGCAATGCTCCACGGGAGCGTTCAGGTACCGCAACGGAATTCCCTTCACAAATTAATGGGTCACACTAGTGGACTCGTCCAAGGAAAGGGGGTGCGGACCTCACCCTGCTAGCGGGCCACGGCATCTGATTTTACAAAGGCGTTTATGCTCAAAACAGAGTCGAATTGCCTTGACGACTGCTGCAAATATGATATTCATCCTAATCCAATTCAGATGAAAGCACATTGTGTTGTGGTAGGTTACGTGGCTGTCGAGCATGGGCGTTGATGTCGTAGCGTGGATGGGATATCGAGAAGACAAGTTGGGCCGGTGACTTTTCTTTTATTTCCTTCTTTACATGGCAGCGTACAAGGGCACACAACACAAACCGTGTCCACTCCCTCCCCTGTTCCCCTGCCCAATCCCCCCCCCCTCTCTCTCTCTCTCTCTCTCTCTCTCACCCTGGTGTAATGGGGTCTGTCCCTAAGCATGCACCGCAGCCTCCCTTTATCGGGAAGCAAAGCAGAACCGAGACAGGAGGAGGCAGAGAGGTGCGTTGGGTGGTTTCCGGACAACGACCAACCGGGCAGTCACCCACAGGGCAGTCGCGAACAATAGCCCAGGCAAGGACGGGAGGGGGGTAATTATGGAAAGTGGTTCATTAGCCGAAGATAGGAGGGAGGGAAAAGATAGCAGCTGGCGATAATGAGTACAGCAGACTTAAGAAGAGACAACAGCGGCGATAATGAGTACAGCGATGTAAAATACACTTGGTGATAGGTGCACCTTATCACATGCTGGTGACAGAAGCTGGTCTGACCGGGCTCGTCCCCCGCTCCCACAAGCACCACCACTCCTTCCATAATCATTCTTTGTTACCCCGACGCAAATTCATTTACAAAGGGCTCCCACATAATACAACGCTACAAAACTACGGAATTCTCAGTACACGAATGCATGCTAGGGATACTGCAAGAAAAGACCCTACTAATAAAATCATGCAGTCGATGGCTCTACAACCGGGAGGAGAAGCCGTTTGATTTTCACTACTGGTGAACGAGAAAGGTTAAACAGCTAGCGCTGCCCGTACCCCACCACACCCGCCCCGCCCTTTTATCTGCCACGCCCTCGTGGCAGGCCACGTAGAAGGTTCCCTGGGGGTCTGGGTACTCTTCCACCGTTTATAATCCGTATATTACCAACAGATTTGCCTCCTCTTCGGTGAGCTATGAACTGTTAGTTCACTGGTATGGCACACTAAGACTTAAGCCAATTAAGGATCCTCAAGTCTGCATTAGCCAAACTTCAGTGTGTTCAGAACGTCACCTTCTCACTCTATTTTAGAAATCCGTTGATTCCCTGCTCTCAGAATTTAGGGTGGTGATGCGTGCTATTACAGTCACTGCATCAAATCAATACATCGTCTCAACTGGTCTATTTACTCACTCCCGGTTATACAGCTCATCTCGTTTACAGGTCAGAATGCATATAAGTATATACTCATGCAAAAGATATCATAACGATAATAGCTTGCTACTATACTAACATGCACATCTAAATTATAAATGTCACGAGTGATATATTTCAACCCGCCACCATTCAAAATATCCAGCACAATGCAAGTCTACTACCGCATTTTCCATCCCAGAATGTCCGGCGTGTCGCAAGTCATTTCCTCGAACAGAATAATAAAAGCCCCACTACAGAATGTCATAGCGCTCATGACAATTATTGTCTAAGTGAGTATTTATGCACATTAAAATGGTTACCCATACAACCAGTCCCCAAACCGTTCTGGTGGCTGACCAGCATTTCTGCGGTCAGATCGTCTTGGGAGCAAGTTCACATCACCACTCGCAGGCTGTTCCAAATCAATCCCAGAGGGGGAAGTAGTCCCGATTGCCTTCTCGTCACTTGCACGATCGTAGCCGACAGTAGGTGGGGAGATTAGGGAGGAATGTTCAGATTCCCCGATTGCCTCCTGGTCACTTGCACGATCGTAGCCGACAGTCGGTGGGGAGATTAGGTAGGAATGTTCAGATTCCTCTACCCTGTGGTGACGACGCCTCATAGCAGGTTGGGGCAAACACCACTCCAGTAGCCCGGTCGGACTGTCGTCGTCATCCTGCACTAACTCACAATTGCCGTGTGGGGCCGGAGTTGTTTCCGCTGTGTCGGACGGGGGTTGGGCGAGTTGGATGTCGTTACGGTTCAAACACTTCACAGTGCCCCCCGCCAGTGCTTGCACCTCATACACAGAGTTGTGTGGGTGTGGTCGCCTGACCACCACATGGAGGACAGGTCCCCAAATGTCTTGGAACTTGTTTCGCCCCGCTGTTACACGTTTCCTGACGAACACATAATCACCTGCGTGCAGATCAGGAAGGAACGAGCTGTTATCATCATGTCTCTGTTTCCTTGAGGCCGCTGCCTTCTGCTGCAGTGTGGCTGCACGGCGATGTGCTTCTCTTAGACGGGAACGATGGGCTCGTATCCACTCCACTGGACCAACAGCCGCTGGTTTTTCCGTACTCAGCATAACATCTATTGGAAGTCGTGGATCTTGTCCAAACAGCATGAAGTATGGGGATATGCCGGTAGTTGCGTGTGGTGTGCTGTTGTACACGTACACCAATTCCGGTAGATAGTCAGGCCAGTGTCTCTTCTTCTCGGGGGGTAGACTACGTAGGAGTTGATGCATTGTGCGATTAAATCTCTCGCACTGGCCATTTCCCTGTGGGTGGTAAGGAGTGGTATGAGACTTGTGCACTCCATAGATGTCACACAGTTGGCTGATCACCGCTGACTAGAAATTTCTCCCTTGGTCAGAGTGGATGCGTTCAGGCACCCCATAACGCACGAACCAGTCTCGCTGCAAGACACGAGCCACTGTGGTAGCCTTCTGGTCCCGAGTAGGTATTGCCTGGGAGAATTTAGTAAAAATATCCGTCAAGATGAGCACATTCTCCCGGCCGTCAGAAGCTGGTTCCAGTACGGTAAAATCTATGGCTACCGTCTCCAGAGGTCTTGAAGCAAGGAGGTGTTGCATTGGCGCTTTACCTCTCGGTTGCCGACCCATGAGACATCGTTGGCAAGTCCCCACATGACGTTTGACCTCCTCGTGCATCCCTGGCCAGTACGCTCGTTGCATCAAGAGGTCAGTGGTGCGCTGTGTCCCTTGGTGACCCATGTTGTCATGCACTGACACTATCGCAGGCGCTCGAAGAGGAGCGGGTAAGACCAGTTGCTCCAGTGTTCCCAGTCTTGGGTTATTCACGAGGCGGTAAAGCACTCCATCACGTATCGTCAGTCGCTCCCGTTGATGCATCAGCTTCTTCGCCTCCGGGGTCAGCCGTTCAGACGGAGGAGACTGCGGCCAGTACTCAAGCAAGGGACCAACCGCGGAGTCCTCTTTCTGTAGTTTACGCAGGTCTTCCGCGCTGTACTGGAGCAGGGTCGCCGGCGTGCACTCGTCTTCACAGTCAGATCCGCCTCCGATGTTTTCTTGTACACTGCTAGTAGACCAAACCACTCCTGTCTGCTCACACCAGGTTTCATGGACACACGCGATGTGTGCAGGAATTGGTGTTGTATTCTCCGGAGTGGAGAGTCGCTTCGGAATTCTTGACAGTGCATCAGCTGGGTTGGTCTTCCCCGGCCTGTATTTGATGGTGAAGTCGAATTGATCCAGCGCTGCGCTCCAACGTTGTTCCACGGCCCCGAGTTTGGCGGTCTTCAAGTGCACCAAAGGATTGTTGTCCGTCAGCACAGTGAAGGTGTTACCTATAAAATAATGATGGAACTTTTCAGTCACAGCCCACTTCAGCGCTAGTATCTCCAGCTTAAAGCTGCTGTAATTCACTGGATTCTTCTCTGTTGCTTTCAGTCTTCTGCTGGCATAAGCTACTACCCGTGTCTCGCCGTTGGACTGTTCTTGTGATAAGATAGCACCCAACCCGTCATTGCTAGCAAATACTTCCACCAAAAATGGGCGACTAAAGTCGGCGATTCCCAGAACTTCTGCCCCTGTCATGGCGTCTTTTAATCCCTGGAACGCTTTCTGGTGTTCCTCCGCCCAGTGGTCGTCGATCTTGACGTTCTTGTTTCTGCCTTTCTTCCCCCTTGCAAACTTATTCACGAGGTCATGCAGTGGTCCTGCGATGCGCGCGAACCCTTTCACAAAGCGCCGGTAGTAACTGGTAAATCCAAGGAACGATCTGAGTTCGTTGGTGGTAGATGGGGTGGGCCAATTCCTCACTGCTTCTGTCTTTTCTCGCTCACACCCTATTCCGTCCGCTGAGACTGTATGGCCCAGGTAGGTCACTTCTCGCCGCAACAGATGACATTTGGAGAGATTCAGTTTCAATCCGGTCTCTCCAATCCGAGAGAGCAGACTGTCCAGATGGATAAGGTGGTCATCAAAGGTTCGACTGAACACAAGAAGGTCGTCCAAGTAGACAAGCAGAAAATCAAACAGGTAGTCTGTCATAGCATGTTGCATCAGACGTTGGAACGTGGCTGGCGCGGTGGCGAGTCCAAAAGGCATCCTGGTGTACTCATATAAGCCAAAAGGTGTCGTGAAAGCTGTTTTGTGCTGGTCTTCTGGGTCCATAGCAATCTGGTGGTATCCACTGGCGAGATCGAGGGTGGAAAAATACTGGGCGCCAGCCAGTGAATCGAAGGACTCCAGCAGTCTCGGCAGCGGATAGGCGTCTCGCAGTGATTTGGCATTCAGCTTCCGATAGTCTACACACAGCCGTAGGCTATGGTCTTTTTTCCGCACCAGCACGACTGGCGATGCATAGGGACTGTGGCTCTCGCGTATGATGCCCTTATCCAACAGTTGCCGGATGTGTCTCTTCATTTCCTCGTACTGCGGTGGAGGTATGGAACGGTACGGCTGGGTTACAGGGGAGTTATCTATAGTGTTGATTTTGTGCTTTACTACGTCCGTATATACCAGTTCGTCCTCATCTCTCGCAAATACATGAGCGTGTTTGTCCAGAAGGTCCATCACTCTCTTCCTCTGCGCGGCGGTGCCGTCGAAGTTTGGGCATCTGAGATTGGCTCTGTCTTCCTCTGGACCCGATGCATCTACCCGCTGAACATAAACAGTCTGAGAGTCATGTGGTACAAATTCTATCCCTTTCTCTTCCACAACCCCCACTCCGACGAGTAGCGCCATCTTTGTTCTCGGTCTCAATACAGTGTCCAGTTCCGATAGATTCACCACCCTAACAAACCTTTGCTCACGATTATTGTTAGTTAGTGAACGTACTAGGACGAGACCTCCTGGCAGTGGTTCCTGTAGAGGCTCTGCCATCAAAGGCGTTGACGATGATGGAGGACCAGTAATTCGAATGCACACCATGGACCTAGCCGGTACACACACCGGCTCTCGTCCCGCTACCCGTGCAACGGAAATTACTGGCTTCTGGTGAACCTTAAGCCTCCGCACCATCGTCACCAACTCTGCTACACTCTGGCCGCCCTTCTCACCCTTTGCATATGCTGCCCACCTTCCGAGAACGTTCATCCCGATCAACGCTGGAATATGTTGCTTCCGTTCTCTTACCTCGGCAGACGGTGGATCCTCCACAACGAGGAGAAGCATGTTCCTTAACGTCTGGGCACGAATATCAATGTCCAGCTCTACCATGCCACAGTATGGTATTTGCAGTCCAGTTCACCTTTTGTAGAGCAGACGTTGGAAAATGTTCCCGGAACCAGCTCTCGGTGACAGTCGACACCTCACTGCTTGTGTCTAGCAAAGCCGCTACCGGAACCCCTCCTAGAACTACACGTTCTACTGGGCATGCCCCAATCATACGGGTTTGTGGATCCTCGTTGTCGGCCTGCATTTCATTACCCGCGGCCTGGCCGTTTACTGCGGGGACCGACCGTTTCCCTGGTCGCTATCCCTGGTAGTCTGGGCACCCCTCCTCAAGTTGGACAGGTCGTGGTGACGAGGCTGGGGACAGTCTCTTCGGTAGTGGCCGCGCTGGTGGTATTTGAAGCACTCGATATCTTCGATGCAATTGCGGCGAGGTGGTCGGGGACGAGTTTGGTCGGCCTTCAAGTTGGCGACCTCTTTTGTGAGTTGCTGTACAGCTTCCCTCAGGGCTGCGATGCTGTCTTGCTCGGGGGAATTGGAAGCTGCAGCGCTCATAGACTGCACAACCGCAGGCACAGTCTCGGTTTCCCAGTCTCGCTCCAAGCTGGTCGCCAACTGACGCAGTTGGACAAATTCCGCGGGACCCTTCCGTAGAGCGCCCCTGAGCCTTTGACGGAGGTGCCTGGGGTGGAGATCTTCCACGAACGCTTCGCAAAATATCCGCTCACTCAAGTCCTCGCCAAGTGGTGTCTTGCCATTCAGCCGTGCTCTTAAGTCGTCCAACGTCAGGGCGTAGTCCAAAATCGGCTCATTTGGACCCTGCTTCCTCCTAAAAATCTGGTCGCGCAGAGCGGCAACTGATCTTCCGTCACCGAACTCCCTCACGATCACTTTACACACTTCTTCATATGTGGTCTTCTCGTGCCTTGGGAGTCGTACGACCAACCTGCGAGCGCGACCCTCCAAGTAGGACAGCACAAAGTCCATCGCCTGAGGCGCTGACAAGTTCAGTGCTGTTATCGGCATCTTGATCTCCTCCACCCATTCTTCGGCATCCATATCATCTCCGCCGTCTCCACGGAAGGAAAGTACACGGCGTTCTATTCTCGGCTGATAAGGAACTTGCACGCACCGGATATTGCCCACACGTGGGGTAGACGCATTCCTGCTTCCCTCCTCCATTCGAGAGAAGATCACCTCCTCTTCACCGTCTGCCATAATATCAGTCAGATCCGTGGGGGAAAGGGTGAACTTGCTCATCAGTGATCGCAGTGTTAGGAAGTCCACAACCGGGCCACCGGCTGTTATTATATTCCGCAGCTGTTGTCTATATCACGTACAATTCCAATGTCGTCCTTATCGTCCCATCCCACCGCTGCCACCATTGTGGTAGGTGACGTGGCTGTCGAGCATGGGCGTTGATGTCGTAGCGTGGATGGGATATCGAGAAGACAAGTTGGGCCGGTGACTTTTCTAACTTCTTTATTCCCTTCTTTACATGGCAGCGTACCAGGGCACACAACACAAACCGTGTCCACTCCCTCCCCTGTTCGCCTGCCCAATCCCCGCTCCTTCCTTCTCTCCCCCTCCCCCCCCCCTCTCTCTCTCTCTCTCTCTCTCTCTCTCTCTCTCTCTCTCTCTCTCTCTCTCTCTCTCTCTCTCTCTCTCTCTCTCACCCTGGTGTAATGGGGTCTGTCCCTAAGCATGCACCGCAGCCTCCCTTTATCGGGAGGCATGCACGTAGAAGCAAAGCAGAACCGAAGCAGGAGGAGGCAGAGAGGTGCGTTGGGTGGTTTCCGGACAATGACCAACCGGGCAGTCACCCACAGGGCAGTCGCGAACAATAGCCCAGGCAAGGACGGGAGGGGGCAATTATGGAAAGTGGTTCATTAGCCGAAGATAGGAGGGAGGGAAAAGATAGCAGCTGGCGATAATGAGTACAGCAGACGTAAGAAGAGACAACAGCGGCGATAATGAGTACAGCGACGTAAAATACATTTGGTGATAGGTGCACCTTATCACATGCTGGTGACAGAAGCTGGTCTGACCGGTCTCGTCCCCCGCTCCCACAAGCACCACCGCTCCTTCCATAATCATTCTTTGATACCCCGACGCAAATTCATTTACAAAGGGCTCCCACATAATACAACGCTACAAAACTACGGAATTCCCAGTACACGAATGCATGCTAGGGATACTGCAAGAAAAGACCCTACTAATAAAATCATGCAGTCGATGGCTCTACAACCGGGAGGAGAAGCCGTTTGATGTTCACTACTGGTGAACGAGAAAGGCTAAACAGCTAGCGCTGCCCGTACCCCACCACAGTGTACACCAGTTTGTCAATTATTCACACTTTATTGGCACTATGAGGGCGAACTGACCGTACAAGATTGCGTATATGAGCTAGCGAGCACGAAATAATTTAGGTTGTCATTCTGTGTGGGACTCAATTCGAATTAAACGACCAACATCGCACCCCTTTCCTCTGACGAGTCCACTTGTGTGGCCCATCAGTGGAAGGGATTCCACAGAAACTTGGGCGCAAGGAACTGCAGTTTGTCTGGGAGAAAACAACTAAATTTTAACACGTGAAGCGCGCGCGCACACACACACACACACACACTTTTATGTCTCTCACGCACGCACACACGCTCTTTCTCTCTCTCTCTCTCTCTCTCTCTCTGGCTCGCTCGCTCGCTCTCTCTCTCTCTATCTCTCTCTATCTCGCTCTCTTTCTCTCTCTCTTTCTCTCGCTCTCTCTATCTCTCTCTCTTACCTCTCTCTCTTACTCTCTTTCTCGCACTCTTTCTCGCTCTCTCTATGTGACAATGTCTCTCTCTCTCTCTGTCTCTCTCTTTCTCTCTCTCTTACTCGCTTACTCTCTCTTTCTCGCACTCTCTTTCTCTCTCTCTCTCTCTCTCTATCTCTCTCTTTCTCACACTTCTCGGACTCTCTCTTTTTCACACTCTAGCACTCTCTCTCACTCTCTCTCTCTCTCTATCTCTCTCTCTCTCTCTCTCTCTCTCTTTCTCACACTTCTCGGACTCTCTCTTTTTCACACTCTAGCACTCTCTCACTCACTCTCTCTCTCTCTCTCTCTCTCTCTCTCTCTCTCTCTCTCTCTCTCTCGCCGATCCCTTCGACTGGTGTCTCGTCTGTTATACAGCACATCCGTCTCGGTGCGGCTACTCCACCAGCTAGGCGAGAGGAAGGAGCGACCGGTACCCATCCACACCGTCGTCGGCAGCAGCCCTGGCGCTCCAAGAGAAGGTAACTGACGTGATGGACAGTGATGAACTTTTTCGCTCTCGCTACTCGCGCAACAAGACTTGTTGAAGTTTTGATCCCACTCCACCCCACCCACCCGACCCCTGACGTTTTGATTTTCGTTTAATTAAGTAATTTGGATTCCATTGCAATAGGCCGGTGGCCTGAACAATAAACCTTCGTTCGTTCTCTCTCTCTCTCTCTCTCTCTCTCTCTCTCTCTCTCTCTCTCTCTCTCTCTCTCTCTCTCGCTCACACACACACTTCCGCTGCAGCTCTCGAGTGTGACGGACGTGTTCTGATTGAGCTCCTCAACGGGATACAGCGTTCGCCTGCTTTTTTCCAACTCTTATCGACGGTGTGAACCTACAATGTAACCTAGAAAGAAATCTCAGTAAGTGTGAACTCCCTAAATATCGTCTTTGTGTGTACCAGTCGTGACAATTCTGACTTTTAGAAAATTATTTTGACTGAATTGTGCTCACTCGGGTCGGCGACCATGAGAGTGGAGCTTGGGCTCTGGCGTGCTCGCATTGGAACGTTTGCGCTCCGAGAACACCGGCGCAACATCAGCCGCAGCTCAATGTGTACTGTTCCAAAGGTTCATTCGACACTCGCTTCATGAAAACGGTATGGCTACTTCCCTCCGTCGGCTTGCCTTTTGTCTTAGTCCGGGCCATGTTCACTACAACCCTTGCCTCGAGCCTCTGCACCGCCATGACAGGGAGTGATCTCCTCCAACCGTCCGGTCTAGTTGAACGTGTAGAACCGAGCTCTACTTCGACGCCCTATGACTTCGACCGATCCGGATTGCTATTGCTCGCGTCAAACATTGAGACCAACCCGGGACCGATTGAGAGGGATGATTTGCTGGCATTTGGTGAGCAGTTGACACAGAAGCTTACGGCAGCACTAATGACCGAAACACAGAAAATTAGAGATGATTTGGCAGACCTGTCAAGAAAGGTAACAGAAGTGGAGAAAGACATTTCGGAGATCAAGATGAGTATCATGACACAGGGAGAGGAAATATATAATTTATTAATTAGTCATCAGGAACTTGCCGACACATTGGAGGAGCTGGATGAGAAGATAGAAGAACAAGAGCGGCGTAACCGCAGAGACAACATTCTTCTCTTCGGCGTGCCTGAACCCGACGAAAGCACGGGAAATCGCGAGGACTGTGAAACCAAGTTCGTGCAGATCGTGAACGACGTGCTCCCCAACCCTCTACTTGCAAACGACGTTACCAGAGCACACCGAGTGGGAAGGCGCTCAGCTGGAAAAACCCGGCCGATGATAGCTTGCGTCAGGAGGACCGCCGACAAAATAGCCATCCTACAGAAGAGGCAAGAAGTCAAGGCCAAGGGGATTGGCGTGTCGTCAGACCTGACAGTTCGACAGCGAGAAGAAATACAGAAAGCACATTAAGAAGGATTCTTCGCTTTCTACAGGGGCGGTGTCCTTCACCGTGAGGAGCGACGTGCGCCTACAGACCGCAGCCGTCCGCCGACAGACCGCAGTCGCCCGCCGACAGACCGCAGCCGCCCGCCGACTCACCGCGGCCACCCGCTCACACGCTCCGCTGCCCGAGCTGCCACGACCAGCAGCTCTCGCACCGGCAGATAGGGGTACGGCCGAGGCCCGGACACAGCAACTAACAATGGTAATGTGAATGACTACGTTTCCGAACTTTCCACTTCATTTCGCCTTTTGGTATGGAACGTTGAAGGTTTAATTCCCAAATTTGATGAACCCGATTTCATCGAAGTATTGAAATCTGCAACTTTCTCATGTTTATGCGAAACTTTTGTGTATAGCATAGACCTGTCTTATTGCTTACCCGATTACAACTGTTTTCTATCACCTGCAAAAAAACTTTCAGTTAAAGGTCGTCCGTCTGGAGGAATAGTTTGTTTAATTCATCAGTCCATAGCACGGTTCTTCAAGTTGCTAAAGTGTAGTTATGAAAATATACTTGTATTTAAAGTGTGCAAGGAGCTTTTTGGTGTTGAAAGAGATGTCCTGATGTTCAATTTATACATCCCGCCAATCGGCTCCCCGTATTATGAAGGAAGTGATGAAAATAATGGAATAGACATCCTAGGCAACTGCATTTTAGAGATGACAGAAGCACACAACAATTGTTCGTTACTTCTTTGTGGGGACTTCAACGCAAGGACTGGGTCCATGAACACTACTAATGACAATTATTTGGGTGATATGCGCTCCTGTACACTCGACGACATACGGTCATCATCCGACATAACTATTAATGGGTTTGGCAAATCCCTACTGGAACTGTGTATTGCTTTTGACTTGACTATTCTCAACGGCTGTGTCGACACAGAGAATTCCTGCGGTTATACGTTTGTATCACCACGTGGTTGTAGCGTAATAGATTATTGTATTGCAACAGATGACATTTTATCTTGCTGTGTGTCGTTTGGAATCGGTGAGCTGGCATTGTCTTCACATATGTATCTGAATTTGATTTTTATGAGTCAACATTGTGTTGACAGAGGGCATGAGCAGTTCTCTGGTGCAACTATTAAGATTATATGGAATTCGGGCCGAGCTGAAGAATTTAACATGAATGTCCAGCAGGGGTTGACTCAGTTCACTGATAAATCCTATTGGGAAGAAAGTAGCTTCGATGTGAACTCTGCCACGAGAGATTTGACAACGTGTTTGGTAGATGCGGCTGATTTTATGAAGAAGCGGGTTTGGCAGGGTAATCATAGCTTGCTAAACAGATGGTATGATAAAGACTGTGTTGAAGCAAAAAAGTCGGCGAACAAGCAGTTGGGAAAATTTCTTCGCTCCAGAGACGTGAAAGATAGGGAAGCCTACACAAAAAAGCGAAATTACTACAAGCAGTTGATCAGGTTAAAAAAGGCAATTTCAGACAATCATTTACAGAGTATCTGAACGCTAATATTGCTGATTCAACAGTGTTTTGGAAACAAATCAGGTCTATAAACGGTAGACACAAAATACTACCAAACATAGATCCTAACGCATGGGCAGATCACTTCCAGAATGTGTACAGTTTGCCTGATAGGACAGAAGCGATAGAAACAATATGTCATAGACAACTAAGTGTCCCAGATGACAGTGTTTTAAACTCTGAAATAACAAATACTGAGATATCTACAGCCATCAGACAGCTGCGGTCTAGATCAGCTCCAGGGGCGGATGGTGTACTCTCTGAGATGCTAAAGTGTACAGGGTCAGTGCTTTTGCCTCTGCTGTTTAAGCTTTTTAATGAGATCTTTAGACAGGCCTCTTTCCCTACAATCTGGTGCAATTCCTTAATTGTGCCTATACACAAGAAGGGTGAACTGAATGTACTAGATAACTACAGGGGTATTTCTCTATGCAGTTCCCTAAGTAAAATTTTCTCCACATTCTGAATGTGAGGCTTCAGGCTTGGGCAGATGAGAATGAGCTTATCGGTGAGGAGCAAGCGGGATGCAGAAGAGGATATTCTACAGTGGATAATGTGTTTGTTTTACACAGTATAGTTCAGAAATATCTCCAGAGACGAAGGAAAGTGTATGCTCTATTTGTTGATTTTAAAAAAGCTTTTGACACTGTGAACAGACAAGCTCTTTGGAATGTGTTAGATGCGTGTGGAATCAAGGGGAAAATGAGTCACATGCTCAGGTCAGTATATGAAACCGTGAAGTGCGGTGTTCGATGCTCCGGGGGGACCTCAAGATTCTTCGATTGTTTCCGGGGCCTGAAGCAGGGATGCAAAATGAGTCCTGTACTTTTTTCCTACCTTGTCTCTTACCTTAGCAGAGGAATAATTGAAAGGGAGAAACATGGTCTACAAATAGAACCAAACGGGGTTGAGATTTTTTTATTGCTTTTCGTTGATGACATTGTCCTGTTGTCAGATACTGTACCTGGTCTCCAAAATCAAATCAACAGTCTCAAAAGAGCAGCGGATAAGCTTGGACTAATTGTGAACACAGATAAAACGAAAGTTGTCATTTTTAGAAACGGTGGTTACGTGGCAGCTCATGAGAAATGGACGCTTGGTAACGACAGATTGGAAGTGGTCAGTCAATACAAGTATCTGGGTGTAACACTAACCACAAGATTATGTACCAATACGATTATGACAGATATTGCAGGAAGGGCTAAAGCAGCCGCTATTCAAGTTTTGAAGTCGCTGCGGAAATTAGCATTTGTCACCCCTGACGTACTGTTCAAGGTTTTTGATGCGCAAATCCAGCCAATATTGCTTTATGGTTCGGAAGTGTGGGGCTTCAGTGACTGTAAACGCATTGAATGTGTCCATTTGTTTGTACTGAAGTGGTTTTTGAATATTTTAGCCAGAACCCCGAATGTAATGATATACGGTGACACAGGTAGATACCCGTTATACATAAATGCTATTGTAAGGTCGATCAATTATTGGTTAAAAATAATTAGCATGGACCAACACAGATATCCATTCAGAGTGTATCAAATGATGTGTAACTTACCTGAAGGTCAACTCAATTGGGTAACAAGTATAAAAACTCTGCTCTACAACTACAACATGGAAAGAGAATGGACAAGACAAGCTGTAGAAAATAAAAGAGCATTCCTTAGGAATCTCAAAGAAAAATTGGTAGCTGATTTTGATAGTGAGTGGAGACAAACGTTACTGGATAGCAATCGGTATTCCTTCTATAGACTATATAAAACTGTTCGAGAGCAAGAAGCATATTTGTACGCATTAGATAAGAAATGTTTTAGAAATGTTTTAATGCGGTTCCGATTTGGAGTCAGTGACTTGTATGTTCACAAACATAGATACAGTCTCCCGACTTTCTATAATGTTTGCCCTACATGTGTAGAGGAGGATGAGACGGAAGTGCATTTTCTGTTTCATTGCCCTGCTTTGTGTGGACTACGAGAAATATTTTTAATGCCATTTCCGCATCTCGATGTAAATGAGACTATCAAAGAGCTTCTAGCAACCAATGACTATGCTACGATTCGTAGAGTGAGTATGTACATTTACCATGCTTTTAAGATGAGAACGGAAGGAATGGAAATGTTAAGTATAAACCATTATATTTTCGAAGACTAGTGCTACTACGTAGGCCTATACCAGTAAACACTGTTTAACTCGATACTGTGTCCATTCACATAGTACTATTCAGAATCTTCTCGATACCGCATTGCTATGTAATGCAAATTTTTTATCTTGCAATGGGCCGGTGGCCTAAGCAATAACGTTTTTCGTTCGTTCGTTCTCTCTCTCTCTCTCTCTCTCTCTCTCTCTCTTTCTCGCACTCTCACACACACTCTTTCGCACTCTCTCTCTCTCTCTCTCTCTCTCTCTCTCTCACACACACACACACACAAACACACTCTCTCTCTTACTCTCACTCTTTCTCTTTCTCTTTCTCATGCTCTCTTGCACTATCTCTCTCTCTCTCTCACTCAGTCTCGCACTCTCTCTCTTTCACTCTCTCTCTCTATCTCTCTCTCTCTCTCTCTCTCTCTCACACACACACACACTGTTTCTCTCTCTCTCTCTCTCTCTCTCTCTCTCTCTCTCTGTGTGTGTGTGTGTGTGTGTGTGCGTGCGCTCGCGCGTGTGTTTGCGCATGTGTAGAGCATCATACTCACACAAGAACACGCACATTCAGGTTGAAAGGAATTATACACACATGCACACGCGCATTCAAGCTGAAAGGAATTACACACACATATGCACTCGTGCATTCAGGTTGAAAGGAATAACACACACACATGCACACAAGCATTCAAGCTGAAAGGAATTATACACACACATATGCACACGCGCATTCAAGTTGAAAGGAATTATACACACACATATGCACACGCGCATTCAAGTTGAAAGGAAGTATACACACATGCACACGCGCATTCAAGCTGAAAGGAATTATAAACACACATGCACACGCGCGTGCGCTGACACCAAAGCTACAGACTGTCGCCAAAGACCATACATGACTTTTTGCTTGCTGCGATACAGTTTTTTTTCTCACAGCTCTCACCATCTTTTCGATATCTTTTTCCTTTCCCGATTAACTGGTGGAAGGCAAACTGCACGGAAGGGCGTCGCAGGGTATAAGACATTCTCATTAACGTACCCTGCAGGAGTTATCCTCGGCGCTCTCTGTCAAAAAACAAAGCGTTAGGTAGAACCACCTAGTTCCGGTAGCATTCTCGAAGCGTCTGCATGCACTGAATATTAGATCGCTCAAAGTACATGCATGTGGGGGTGGAAAACAGTACTGTGTCATGTAAAGCTCGAATGAGCAGCAACAGATAACTGTTTAGTTCTGGCTTGAATTGACAACTTCGTTTCCCTGGTCTGCTGCTACTCATTCGAGCTTTACATGAAACATTATATCACACTAGCTCGATCGTCTGCTGGCGTAGTGGCTATGGTTCGATAGCTTTCGTTTGCTAGGTACGTACGGTGAGATTTGTTTACTTATCTTCTGTGGGTTTTGTGCAGAAAGTATACTTTAAAACAGTCTAATATGACTATTTTCGATTAGTTTTTAATCTAATTAATATTTTTGCATGCTTTAATGTCATCCTTTTGCCACGATCTAGCGAACATCACATCAGCTTCTATTTTTACCATGTATGTGTGGTGGAAAACAGTACTGTGTCATGTAAAGCTCGAATGAGTAACAGCAGATAACTGTTTAGTACTGACTTGAATTGACAACTTCGTTTCCCTGGTCTGCTGCTACTCATTTGAGCTTCACATGAAACATTATATCACACTATAGCTCGATCGTCTGCTGGCGTAGTGGCTATGGTTCGATCGCGTTCGTCTGCTGGGTACGTACGGTGAGATTTGTTTACTTATCTTCTGTGGATTTTGTGCAGAAAGTATACTTTAAAACAGTCTAATATGACTATTTTCGATTAGTTTTTAATCTAATTATTCATTTGCATGCTTTAATATCATCCTTTTGCCACGATCTAGCGATCATCACATCAGCTTCCATCTTTACCAGTCTACCGGAACTAGTTGAATTAAAGGGACGAAACTCGGGCTTAATTTCCGTTTGAGAAGTGAGAATGTCCGATAGGCTCAACACGTCAGCATTTTCTTCTTTTGTTTTGGAGCCAGAGCCTGTGTCAGGAAGGGAAGATCTTTCCCGAGGGTATGGTCTTTTATTTGTAACTTTGGGCTGCGGGTTAGGTACATCAAAAATAGTTGGAATAGCATTTCAGACCAGTCTATCTTTTTCAGCTGGACGATGAATTGATTTGGTTCAAAGTGGTCACTGCACAGGACAAGACCAGCAGTAGACAAATGAGCAGCACTTTTCCCCATCAAATCTTGACGTCTTGAATTTTGCACCCATTTGCTTCATCTTGTCTCGTCTCGGGGGAAGCGGAAAAAAGATTTTCCACGACAGCCGTATCTGGCATTTGAACACGATATTGCAGCGCAGTTTTCTCCTCCATGCCTTCGTCGCTTCATTTTCAGCTATGAGAGAATGAAAGCGTCGATTCTAATTCCAGCTAGAAACACCACAGAGTTCAGAGTTATGCGAGGAAAAGCTTTCTAACCTATTGACACCAGTCGCTTTTTCTAATGGGAGAACCAAAATGCCATCGCAGCTATATACTTTTTTTGAACACTGTATGCCTGTATGCTGCTCGATCGTCTGCTGCTCAGCGCGCAGATCATAATTATGCGTCCGGTGTTCATTTCTTTATTAAGACAAGCTTGTTAGGGACGTGCTTTTTCATGGAGAAAATTGTGTTTAGATCTTTAAGGAGAGATATAGTTTACTGTCATCTTGACCCTTTTCCCAGTTTTAGTGTGGGAATTTTCATTTTAGTGTTTATACTCGCTTCTCCAGGCACTCGGCTAATTAGTGTTCATATTTACAAACTACGGAACAAAATGTTTCTTACATACATATCGCTTTCAAGAAATACTATAAAAACTCTTGCACGCACTTGCATTCTGCTATTCATACACTAAACTTTATTCCTCACGCACGTGGCATAGATACAACGCTCACTATACATGTGTATCTCGCACAAGCGCTCCGGGGGAGACACGCGAAAACGGGGAGATCACTCTGTCGGAAATCTCGCTAAAATCAGCCGAGTGCGCGGTCTTAGTAATGTATCGGCTTTGGTGCAACTAAAGCCCGGTTTTGGGGAAGGAATGGCGATATTTTGAGAACGAGTGCGACTTTGTGCATAGTGTTTGCCCTGAGTCAACATGGCGAGTGGAAGCTCCTCTGGAGCATTGGATACTCCTGATCCTTTGGAAATCATTCCCGATCCTGACAGCGACGATGATTTTGACTCGGATGAAGAAGAGCTTTGCACACATTCATTCCTAGCAGGGCTACGTAGGGGAAGCTGCCGTCCATTGAGGCGCACCAACCACAAAACGAGAAAGAGAGATTCTCAACCGAAGGCATGTAGTCCCCACGCGGATACCCAATGACCAGGAGAGTTTTCTAAACATTTATTTAGAAGAAAATTTAATAAGATTGAATTAAAAATTAATTTAATCGATTATCTTGTTTTCTCTGAGTTTTCAGTAAGAAGTCTAAAACACGGTGAGGTTCTGATTGCCTCGTATATTACAAAACAAATACAAAAACATTAAAAGGTAAAACGGCGCAAATTGTCGGATAAAAAGCCTTCATCAGGCGCACAAATAAAACTTACAGGAGGGCGGGCAAAAGTGGAATGGAGGCGAGTCTATCAGAGGGCTTAGTACAGATAAAAACAACTCTCAGAATAAAACGAGGGCTGGCTTGCATCATAAAAAGTGTCCAACTAACAGTTAAGATTAAAGGGACTTCAACCCTAGTGTCTAGAGGGATAATATAACCATAGTGTTTTTAATGTACATACTGTTAATAAATAGCTAACTTAAAAGGTGATCAATATATACACTTAACTATAAGGATTGATTTCCATATACAGCTGGTTTACTTTACAGTATATGTACATATGTACAAGCAAGCGCGATGATTTACTCATACACACAAAACCGATGCATGCATGGACATATGCGCTCGGGCGCGCTCACACGAACACAAGCATGCCCGCATGCAAGGTCTATCACAGAAATCCATCTGAACTAAAAGAGTAAAACTGTACTTACATAACTGCTATTTAAAATTATAGAAAAAGGTTTTTTTCATTCATGCCCTCAGGGTTACGCGTATTAAATTTATTTATGAGGTACGCCTCCATCTCTTTCCTATCACCGGTATTATCTCCATGCAGAAGCCAGATACCCCTCACACGTAGGTCTTGTGTGGAATGGTTTTGAGGTTTAATGAACAGGATATCTAAACTAGGTAATTTATTTGGTTCTGCAGCCCAGAGAGTGCAGTAGCTATCAGGACCACATCGTCTGCAAGCATCAACAGGAAGATTTCATTCATACCTGGCACTAGCTGAATCCCATGCTTTACTGAACACACAGTCTGCAACTGAGTCGATATACGGGAAAAACATTCCTGGAGACTCAACTGCCTCCTGCTTTTCGCCGACGAAGCAAGGGAAGAAATCCGATAGAAAATGCTGCCATCAAATTCAAGCTTGCATGTCCCCATAGATAGACTTCAGCGTCAAAGTAAGTTTAGTCGACAGTCAAGCTTCCTTAAAGATTTTCCAGAGGTGAGTATGATTAACAGAGTCGAAGGCTTTTCTGTAATCTACGAAGCAAACATACGTCTTTCACCATATACGGCTTTCAAAAATCAATCCATACAGGGTAAACATGTGATCGACTGCGGAATGGTTAGTACTGAAATCAGCTTGCTCAGTACATATTTTGCCTTCCAAATACGGAAATGTTCTGCTAGTATAGAGGTAAACGACTTCCATGTAGCATTTAACCGTAAGAAAGAGAGAGAGAGAGAGAGAGAGAGAGAGAGAGAGAGAGAGAGAGAGAGAGAGAGAGAGCTGAACTGAACACAACATATTTATGGAATTAAGGCCACCGGCCCATTACACATGATTTTTAATTCAAAGCGCGAAAAATTGTGTCTTATACATGTATACTGGACGAGACAAATTCCTAGAAAGGCGAATAAAGTATCTGTATCTGTATCTGTATCAGTATCGGAAAAAACCCCGATAGAAACCTAAGTGTTAATCAAAACTGGCATCCAGCATTGGCGCGAACTACCTGTGTATTCACTTGGTTGTAAATGTCAGTGAAAGTCACTTTCTCCTTGTAATGCGTGAGAGCAGCTATCGCGGGGAACAGCTGATGTGGGATGGATGGATGGTGGAGTTTTATGGCTTATCAGCCTTTTGTGGGTTATGCAAGGCCATTAAGCACGAAAATCGCTCAAATAGTTCAGAGTAAACTCAAATCAAATCACGGCGTCCCTATTTATTCGCCTCTTTCGAATCGAGTAGGGAGACGTGGTGGGTCTATACTGACCCCCAACCCACAGGGGGTCTATTCTGACTCCCAACCCACAGGGGGTCTTATCTGACCCCCAACCCACAAGGGGTCTTATCTGTCTGGGGGAAGCTGATGTTGGATGGCTTGGATGACCGATTCTTGGGTTTCAGTTGATGGCGGCTTTAGTATGGTCTTGTGTTGTTCACCATCCCCCACGTGAATGGAGACGTGGAGTGAGATTATGACTACAACACGATCACAGCCACTAAATGACCCCAACAAATTACAACCACTAAATGACCACAAAACAATTACAACCACTAAATAACCACAAGGCAATTACAACCACTAAATGACCACAACTCAATTACAACCACTAAATTATCACAACGCAATAGCGACCACTAAATTTATCACAACGCAATTACAACCACTTTATTAACACAACGCAATAAGAACCCGTATATTACCACAACGCAATAACAACCACTATATTACCACAATGCAATAACAGCCACTATATTACCACAACGCAATTACAACCACTATATTACCACAACGCAATTACAACCACTATATTACCACAATGCAATTACAACCACTATATTACCACAACGCAATTAAAATCAATATAATTTTAATGGTCATAGATCTACGTCAGTATCAGAGCACGATATGATTTCTCCCTCGTCCAAGTAAAAACTTTTCGTTGTCCTTGACTGAATTCAGCAGTGCCCATGTGCAAAATCCTGCGATATGCCGTGTGAACCATCTTAATAAAGCATGCTTTCGATTTGAAAAAGTACGGTATCTACTAGACTTCGTTTAACTTAATATACATGCACTTTCACCTGTGAACTACTCATTTTTAGTCTTTTTAAAAATACCTATACGGGAATAAGTTTTATCGTGACATTTTGCAGACGTTATCTTAATAAAGCTACACTGCCACCTAATGGGTCTCTCTGGCATGGGCTGGCCTCTCTCAAACGATCAGAGGACGTGTTAAGCTCTCGAGAAGTTGACGTGATTTAGTGACTGAAAGCGCATGGTCAGTCAGACGTAGCTCCCAGTGAGGTATCCAGTTCAGGTGGAGAGGGTCGCACCTAGCACTTGAAGGGAGCAAGACTTGCATTTCACCGTGTCCCACGTGTCAATGAACAAAAAGAGGAGTGTGACCAAATAAGTCTGGCGGTACTTCGTAGTCAAGGCAAGCTTTCGGAACCAAGCTCCTTCTTCGGGCCTAGTCAGACCTAAACTACGAAGTACCGCCAGACTTCATTGGTCACCCTCCTCTTGTTGTTCCAGAATTATAGTCTGATACCGGCCCTTCACCTCTTTGTTTGACCAAGTGTCAACGGCCTCGTGTCTGGCTGTGTCGGATTCCCTTTCGCAATGTGGGCGCCATAGTGACAACAGCGTTTTCTTAATAACGAGGGACAACTCGCGCATGGACGGACGGACGGACGGACGAACGGACGGACGGACAGACGGACGGACTTAGTTTTACGACCTATCAGCCTTTGTAGACTATGTAAGGCCATTAAGCACGAGAATCACTAGAATACATGCGCAAGTCAAGTCATGATGTCCCTATTTATTCACCTCTTACGAATCGCGTAGGGAGACGCAGTGGCGCTATTTTGACCCCATTCTGAACACAGAGATATAGTATCTCTAACACAGGTTGGTCACGTGACTTCGGCTCCACATTCCAATGATTTTGCCAATCAAAATTCAACATAATCAAAAGACCATTGAGAGTAAAAAGAGACGATTCTTTTTCACTCCAATTATTTATCCCGATAGATAAACACAAATTTGGTGTTCTAATAAAACTAATCTATGAGATTTTCAGGAAATCATTTGAGAACTACTTTTAGCGCGAACGTCGTCTATAAGGTTGCAAACTGCCTTCAGCACATGCGCGATTGTGTATACATGCAATAAACGCAGCGAAAAGGATTCCTAAGGCTCTGGGCTGGTATCATGAATCTATGGTTATACTCTCGCAAGTAAATGCTTTCTGGCCAGAACCTGTGGTCTAACTGCCTTCACACTGTTTGACGAGCTGCTTGAGTCCACACTTCGATCATTCATGTATCGACTGATCTAGAAGGAAGATTTTACTCACTGTTGTCTGTGTTGAACGTTGATCGAGTGGAAGTTTCTTCTGTAGGAATCTGTCCGATTCCGAAGTTCGATATCATCAGAGAGCTCAGAAGCAGTTTTTGACTCACATGCAAAGCAAAAGTGAGTCTATGTACTGAGCCGTGTCGTCCGTCCGTCCGGGCGTCCGGGCGTCCGTCCGGGCGTCCGTCCGGGCGTCCGTAAAAAACTTAAACGTTGGATTTTTCTCGGAGACTATTAAGTCTATCAACACCAAATGTGGCATGATGGTGTATGATGACAAGGCCTCAAAAAACATACATAGTGACTTGACCTTGCTTCAAGGTCAAGGTCACAGGAGCCATAAATGTGGTCTCAAAAACAGTCATTTTTCACATTTTCCCAATTTTCTCCCACGTTATTGAGAATGGCAACCTTAGCTACAAGTGGTATATAGGTCTCAGCAAGCCCTATCTTTTGATACCAGTTTGGTTGACCTTGCTTCAAGGTCAAGGTCACAGGAGCTCTTCAAAGTTGGATTGTATACATATTTTGAAGTGACCTTGACCCTGAACTATGGAAGATAACTGTTTCAAACTTAATAATCATGTGGGGCACATGTTATACTTTCATCATGTGACACATTTGGTCACATATCATCAAGGTCAAGGTCACTTTGACCCTTATGAAATGTGACCAAAATGGGGTAGTGAACCACTAAAAGTGACTATATCTCATGGTAGAAAGTGCCAATAAGCACCATTGTGCTTCCTATGTCTTGAATTAACAGCTTTGTGTTGCATGACCTTGGATGACCTTGACCTTGGGTCAAGGTCACATGTATTTTGGTAGGAAAAATGTGTAAAGCATTTCTTTGTGTATGATGTCATTGGTAGGTTTAGTTGTTTGACCTTGACCTTGAAGGTCACCTGAAGGTCAAGGTCATATAAAGGTCAAGGTCAAGCATGTGAGTCGTATGGGCTTTGCCCTTCTTGTTCTAAGTTTAATCCTTCTAAGCATACATTCAATTAATGACTCCTCATCAGTAAAAGCACTCAGCGGGTTTCTGGGCGTATCGTACTATCGGTCCAAATGATTATCATTATGCAGACGGGATTGGCTGCCTTATCGCACAATGAAGCATAATTGTTGCTGTTGTATTCAAAGTCCTTATAATTAGTAGAGTTCACAATATTACACTCTTGTGATTCGAATTTTACCGCATACAAGTTTTACATTTATGGGAAATCGATGTTTAGAAAATGAATTGACGAAAAGAGGGCTGCCAGTATCGAGTGTATTACAACAAGCGGAGGAATACAATCAACGATGTGGTATGCCATTCAGCGTGGCTGAGACTCAGTGTTCAGAATGGTGGTATGCATGTTATGGAAGAATTAAGGCTATCACGTGACCAACCTGTCGCTGAGACTATATTCACTATAGTCTCAGCCACGCTGAATGTTTTGACCCCCAACCCACAGGGGGAACGTGTGCATGGATGGCTCTGTATCCACAAAACCCCGGGTCGATTCTTGCAACATCATTTCGTTCGTATTTTTGCACATGCAAGTAGGCCTACTTGGGCACTGAGCGGTGTATCGACATGAAGCAACATTTGCGACGCAGTTCTCACACACGCGTGACGAGAACGCATCAAAGGCTGTTTTGTGTGCAAAGAACCGAAGCGTAAGATTTCATTAACTGCGCTGAAATGAGAAGCAATTACCTGTTGAATTAAATCAACAAAATCAATGAGAAGTGGTCTACGCCTTGGAAATAGTGCATAGTCAGTACCATATGTGACCCTCCATCACAAAATGAGTTACTCGTTGCATTTTCAACATTTTGATATGTGTATGTTTTCAAAACGAACACACACCAATCTTCTCAATGGTGCAATAATCATGAACATATGACTACCCTAGACGATTTCACATGACTTTGAAGATCGACACCCTAAAAATACGCTTTTTGAGAAAAACGCGTTGTAAGTTTACATGCATTATTCCCCCTTTTTCTCTAGCAACCCTTATTCTTGACTCATGCAATTTGCCACAGAGATGAAGTGTTTTTGGCTTTGGTTGGCAGCCTAGAGTATTCCCCCGTCGATCTGTTGCAGTGGGGGGTCAGCTCTCTATTGCGGAGGGCCACTATTGCCGGGGGCCGCTATTGCGGGTTTTTTGTGGTCAAAAGTTCTTAAGGCCATTTTGATTCTTTTGTCCTAAAACGCCAAAAAATTTGTTACTTTTTTAACTTGGAATTATTTTCGGGTTTTACCGATAGCGCTCAGCTTAGGCCGCATCCGCCACTCCGCCTGACTGACAGCCTGTCCGGGGAGTTTCACCTAAACCCGGACGCGTTACTTTTTGTCACGTTTGTGTCCAACATCAGCGTCGGGCCCTGGAGTTAGGGCGTAGGGACCACCCGTTGAGAGTCAAACGTGGGATGGAGTTAGAATATAACGCTTCACCCGTTATTGATAAAACCCCCAAAAAATTCTAAGCTAAAAAGGTAACAAAAACGTTATGGTTTTTTAGGCGTTTTAGGGCAAAAGAATCAAAATGGCGAACTTTTGACCAAATAAATTCCGCAATAGCGACCCCCCCCAATAGCGAACCCATTCCTTGCAGTGGTGGCTACGAAACTTTGATAAAATGCTTGATGTTGGCGAACGGTTCGCGGACGTTTTCTTGTAAATAATTTACCACCACACCCAAAAACATCATAAAGCATACTCTTACATGTTGATTTCAAACACGAAACTTACTCATACAATGAAGAAGGGACTAGAGAAGCAAAAAAAAAAAAACCTTGAAGTCGACCACTACAACCCCCACCTCCTTTGTGGGCGGTTTGCGCAAAATGACTCGACTGCGAAACAGATGCCAGAAGCAGTCTGGCTCCTGACATCCTGGCAGCTTTCTTGCAAGTGAAGATGAACTCTGATGAGTGTTGTAATGATTTCCGAGTGACTACCACAATGCACAAGAGAGCAAAGGCTTGTACTGATGAGTACAACAAAGAACATCAGTGACTGTAGCAGGATGTAAATAGAGAACTGAACATGTGAGTGAGGGGGAGCAGTGGATGTAAATAGAGAACTGTCAGAACTGAACATGTGAGTGAGAAGGATCAGTGGATGTAAATAGAGAACTGTCAGAACTGAACTTGTGAGTGAGGGGGAGCAGTGGATGTAAATAAAGAACTGTCAGAACTGAACTTGTGAGTGAGGGGGAGCAGTGCTGTGGATGTAAATAGAGAACTGAATATGTGAGTGAAAAGAAGCAGTGGATGTAAATAGAGAACTGAACACACAACTAATGAGTAAGCCTAATGTGGAGCAGTGGATGTAAACCAAATGAGTGATGTACAGTACTATTTGATATTAGCAGTATACATGTGCTTGTGTAATAAAGAAAACCCCCACATATTTTGCCGTTTTCACGGGTTTTGTTTCATTGCCGCGCGAATCTCATGACAAAGTGAGCAATCTCATGACAAATCATGCAAAATCTCATGACAAAACACTAAAAGTACTTGACACCTATGGCATCAATTACAACGAATCTCGTATGATTCAGAGATTTTCAAGAACAATCTAGTCAGAATATAAGTTTGAAAGGGCGTCATAAACAATTTCAGCACAGTATGTGCTTGTTTTGAAAGAATTTTTCATAGAATTAGCGTACTGATTGCCATTGCGCATGTTGACGTTTATGATCTAAACAGAGGAGACGAAGCACTACTTGTGATCTTAACGTAGCCAAAACTGTGGCAGCGCAGTAATATTTCCTCTGAGACACAGGTTTTCATTGGCTGAGTAACTGATCATGGAAAGAAGGCTCTAGAAATAGCGATCCAATAGGGAAACATAATGTAAACAAAGCATGCGCTCGACCGCCCACTATGGCGGATCAACCGAGTACGTCTGGCGAGACTGAACGATTACGTTGTATATGAAGTGCGTTTGAGGTTCTTGCTGCTGTAATAGATAGCAAAGACAATCCTGATGTCGAGATAGAGGATAACAACAATGATTCGGACTTCGATCTCGGGAAGAAGGAAAGGACCTGTGTTGTCTGCAGTCTATACACCAGAGGGAAAGGCAGGAAGAGATCGAGAACCTACTCTCCAGGATGTGACGTGGGATGCCATTTGGCCTGTGAGCCAAGGTTGGAGCACTACAGAAGAATTCCAAAGCGTGGCAGACTAGAGGGAGCTGGAGAGGAAGAGGAGGATGACTGAACAGTCTCTGTTGATAGTGGCATATCAGAATTGCCTTATTCTGACCTTGGCTTTTGACATGAAGACTCATTGCTGAGGCAAAGTTGCTCATTCCTGTCTTGATATTTTGCATGTTGAAGCTCCCAGCAGGAAGGAAAGTGACATTTAATCTTTGCTTTTTCACATTTGCATGCTTCTATAATAGTCTTAGATTAGATGCTACCAAAACTGTTAAAAAAATTATACTCATCAGAAGTAGCTTATATTATTGTTGACACATTTCTGATTTGATATCAACTCAACAAAGTTTCTTTATCATGAATGTAAAAAGTGAGGTGTGTAGATAGTGATACTTTTTTATTTCACCTTTATTCATTTCCTTACAATTTCATCTGAATTTTGCTGACATATCTTGTATTTGAATGCTTATGTTGGCCAAAATTATCATGTACCCCAAAATTATCAGAAAGCATTCCGTGGGCACTCATAATATTTGAATCCTTTTCAAGTTTCTTGTAGCCAAGCAATGCTTACATATGTTTTTTCTTGGGTAGGATCATGTTTTTGCTTGCTTGTCAAGTGCTTTTTGTCACCCTTCTTCCATATAAAAGTGTACCTTAGTAGATGGGTAGACAACTTCGATTTAAAAAAAAATTAAAGCTGCATTCCAGAAGTGATTTCTATTTGTCATAAATATATATGTCATATTTCTGATAATAAATATATAGTTCATTCAATAAGCTTTCTAGTGATTGTCGCGAGCAGGTTGCGGGTTTGGGGGGTTAATTTTCGTGTTCGGTAATGTGTGTGTGCATGCTGGGCGTGTAGTGTGTTTGTAGTGCGTTAGCGCGCTCCTCGTCCGTGCTTTTCACTGTTTACACGAGAGGATTGGCGTGATGAGTGAACTCTCTGCACCCTCGCACGGGAATTGCGAGGCCGGAAGGGGTGAACGCGTTGCTCGTTGGGTTTTGGAGAGTCAGATGCTAACTTGTGAGCATAGAGGCAACATCACTGTTGTGGTGTTTGCTGGATTGGTGGCGCGGCTGCTGTCGGCCCAGTGCGTGGCGTGGCTCCTGCCAGCCCGCAACGGTTGGAGACTGTATGGTCGTTGTCGGCGTAGGCCGAACAGAACCATCACCAGGGGAAGGGCCGAGTTTCTTCCTTGTGAGTATTTGTTTGTGTGTAATTGTCTTTGTGAAAGTTTTCACTAGGTTGTTAGTTTGTTGTTCTAGGGGTGGGTGGGAAGTTGAAATAGGCAGTGGGATTTTAGAACGGGGTTTTTCCGTTCATTCATTTGCCGTGTTTCCATTCTCGCCTCATTTGCATCATGTCATGATTCGTGGTAGGTTTGCTGTTGATTTGATTTGATTGATTTTTGGGTAAGAGTTGAATGCTCGAAATGGCCCTAGTTTAAGGCTGACTGGGTTTTGAATGAGTGCCGTCATATTTAGTTACGGTGGAATGACTATTTCCAGTTTTGTGGGGGGTAACGGTTTTGAGTTGGGAATTGTGTGTCATGCGTTATGCCATGTATGCTAATTCTGGCCATTTAGGCCTCTGTGTGTGTGTGTGTGTGTGAATTGTAGGTTTCACGACTGTCATAGTCCAAGGTCCTCGTGGCTCCTCATCGCTGTCGTCGCTGTCATCAACCGGCACTCATCATCCTCGCATCCCCGACGGTGCTTGATGCCCATCACCCTGAGCCCACCTGGTCCAGGGAAAGGTCGACGTTCAGCGTCACCTGGTTTCTCCATCCCCGTACTGCGGCTTTTCGCAGAAGGCGGCCATGTGACAGTGGTGGACAGTTGTAGTTGAGCTGGCGCGAGAGGGACAGTTGTGGACAATCGTAGCTGTTGTGAGGGCTTGTTTTGACAATTGTGGACAATCGTAGCTGTTGTGATTGTGTATTTTGACAATCGTGGACAATCTTAGCAGTTGTGCTTGCGTGTTTGACAGTTGTGGACAACCATAGGTTGTGTGGTTGCGAGTTTTGACAGTTGTGGACAATCGTAGCTGTTGTGATTGCGTGTTTTGACAATTGTGGACAATCGTAGCTGTTATGCTTGCGTGTTTTGACAGGTGTGTACAACCATAGTTTGTTGGGTTTGCGTATTTGGACGGTTGTGGACAACCATTAGTTTTTTTGTTGTACTTGTGTGGTTAGTGTGGTGTTGTGGCTAAGGCTGCACCGTGAGAGCCACGGGCAACCATTAAGGTTTTGTTAAGTTTGTAGGGGAATGCACTTTCACCCGTGTGTTTGGGTTTGAGGTGTGTGGTGTAGCATTGTTTCATTTCTCATCGCTTGTGCGCATAAATTGTAGGTCATCAATCATCTATCGTCATCACCATCATTCACTTTAGCATCAATCATCTATCGTCATTACCTCATTCACTTTCGCCTCCATCTATTTCATTCTTCGGGGGGGTCTGATGAGTGAATAAATCTTTGTTTATCCAATAGTAGGTTTTTTGAGTTCCTGACTCCCTCTGCATGAGAGGTTAAGGTCCCACCTAGCAGGTGTGGGCGCGACAGTGAGATATAGTTTGTATGTGTTATTTCTGCATGTTGTATGCTTATTTGGTCATTTGGCACTTAACCCGTGAACAGGAAAAAAAACTGGTGACATTCGGACACCAATAGTCTGACACCCGGAGGGTTAAACACTGCTTCTACGGAAAGCTGGTTTTCCCGGACACGGAACTTTTGTCTGTCTACGAATTGACGTGGACAGAGATGCTTGATGTCGCAGGGCGTCGCAAAAGTTGCAGAGCATCAGGGCAAAGAATGGAAAACAGTAGTATTCTATAAAACGATTATTTGTGCTATATCATCGTCGTAAAATAGGCATTTGTGCTGTTTTCTTGGACCACAACAGCTGAGCATGATTCGATTGCTACCGAACACAAGGAACTCTGGGCGACAGTCTTGGATTATCACTGCTGTATTTTGGCACTGGCTACAGGCAGCTGTATTGCAGACTATCACGTCTATACAGGGATTCATCTTTTCCTCTAGCAAATGAACAAACAAACAAACTAACGATAGCTTTGTGGACGCTGATATTGTTCACTTTGTATTAAGAGGAAAGCAACTGTCCTCTTGGAGCGTTGAAAACAAAACGTTCGAAATTCCGACAGAATAAGGGTTAGTATATGAAGCTATATAATATATATATATATATATATATATATATATATATATATATATATATATATATATATATATATTATATATATATAAGCTTATGGCAACAGGTCATTTTCCTTCACAGGCCCAAAGTATTGGAACAACATTCCAGAACGACTCAGAAAGTCATGGAGTCTAGAAGATTTTAAAAAAGGACTAAAAACACATCTTTTTTAGCCAAGAACCTTTGTTTTGGTGACTATGTAGGTAAACTTCCTGCTTCTGTTATCGTGTCTAAATTTTACTCCTATCACCCATGGTTTCTCCTTTTGTGTCTGTATTCATCTACCATTCCTCAGTGTGCTCTTTTAGACTGAAATGGTGAATTATTGCAATATATAGGGACAGTTATTGTGTAAGCCTTCAAACAGCAGCAACAAAGTTAAAAGAATTAACACAAAACACTGAATGTGCGCTACCAGGGACAGATTACAAAAACTAGAGCATTCACTCGCACCTGTTCGCGTTTCGATTGCGTCATCACTCATT
>JAWQFJ010024150.1:0-20000 GCA_034096865.1 Theodoxus fluviatilis | reverse complement strand
TCCTTCCTTTCCTTTTCTTGCCTTCCTTCCTTCTTCCTTCCTTCCTTCCTTCCTTCTTAATTCCTTCCTTCCTTCCTTTTTCCTTTATTCTTTCTCCCTTCTTCCTTCCTTCTTCCTCCCTTCTTCCTCCTTTCCTCTCTCTTTATTCTTCCTTTTTTTCTTTTTCCTTTTCTTCTTGCTGTTTTTGTCGTCGTTAAAGCCGTCGTAGTTCTCGACGTCGACGTCATCGTCGTTTTTGTCCTTGTCGTCGTCGCAGACACTTCCACTCCGCAACCATCATGACTATCATGACCTCTACGCTGCTGCTGCTGCTGCTGCTGCTGCTGAGACGATGATGATGACGACGACGATGACGACGACGACGACGATGATGATGATGATGATGATGATGATGATGACGATGATGATGATGATGATGATGATGATGATGATGATGATGATGATGATGATGATGATGATGATGATGATGATGATGATGATGATGATGATGACGACGACGGTGGTGGTGGTGGTGGTGGTGATTGTGATTGTGATTGTGATTGTGCTGCTGCTGCTGCTGCTGCTGCTGCTGCTGCTGCTGATGATGATGATGACGACGACGACGACGACGACGTTACAGCAAAGACATAGTGTCTTTGCTTACAGTGTGCAAAGTCCGCTCAGCATGTAGCCGTGTATTCACGGAAGCCATTACTTGCTCCGACTGAGCACAGCGTCCCATGGACATTATTCACGCGAGATACTTCCGGTTTTCAAAACGAGACGGACTTTGCAAAAATATGGGAGTCTTCTATGGCCAGCACCAGTACCAGTACATGGAGTGGAAATCTCCTTCGTGTGCCTCCATTCTCCCATGGAAATGTTGAAATATGGGCAAGTGATGTTGTTTTTCTTGTTTATAGCTGGGAAACTGCAATGTTTACACCAGGAAGCAAGAGCATTCGATCACTTTGCACGACCTAACGTAGTAACAACCTCTACTCATGTCCAAAAATATAAATCAGACAATGGTAGAGAGCCGTCTATAGAGTCTTGATCACACCGGACATGTTGATGTCGGCATGGCAGACGATGCAAGCCCAGCTGGCAGTAGTCGCTTATCTCGCAGTTTTGACTCAAAATTAAGTATATGATCAGATATAACAAACTATCTGCAAAGACAGCCCATGGTTATATTAGCGTAATAAATTAACATATAGGCTTACTGACCTTATTTCAAGAAACACCGGTCATAGTGATCAACACTACGAGATCTAGATCTACAAGAGTGAAGAGAGAAGGGTAACCTGTTTTACCTTCGATGTCATGCACAAATCCTTCGATGAACTTTTCGTATCCTTTCCCTTTCTTTCTACTGGGTATGTAGTAGTAGTAGTAGTAGTAGTAGTAGTAGTAGTAGTAGTAGTAGTAGTAGTAGTAGTAGTAGTAGTAGTAGTTGAGAGGCTAGATGTAGGCCGTGAAGCCTTATGAACGCCCCATCGTAATGTGTTGCGTTATATAACATAAGGGCCTAGCAAAATCTTCCTATTGCGACAGTGTCGCTCATCATAGCTTCTAGATAACGACATGAATGTAGGATCCTTGTCCAGTTGGTTTTTGAAAACTTTAGTAGTCGGTGCAGTCACCACGAATCCTTCTTCCTTTTAGTGAGTGCAGATTCAAATACTCTACGCGCTCGCTGTAAGACATCTCCCGACATTCACTCAACAACTCGGTAGCCCTGCGCTGGACTCGCTCCACAGCCTCTGACTGTCTTTTTAAATGTGGGCACCAACATCACTTGCCCATATTTCCGCATTTCCATGCGAGAATGGAGGTACATGAAGGACATTTCCACTCCATGTACTGGTACTGGTGCTGGCCATAGCAGACGCCAATATTTTTGCAAAGTCCGTCTCGTTTTCGATTTCAAAATGGCCGCTGCGTGAATAACGTCCATGGAGCGGACTTGGATTGAAATATTCCAGGGACGATAACTCTGCACTCGCGCCTTATTGCATTTCGAAGTATGACTAAGTTCTTCCTATCCGACCTGGGCGTGTTTGGTGCTCATTTTCAATGCGGATGCCAGCGTCAAAGTAAAGACAATATTTCTATTCTGCATCGACAGTAATTCTTCGGAAAAGCTCCCATAAACGGGCCACACGAGTGGACTCGTCCGAGGACAGCCAAAGCTAGCGGGAAACCCAAACTGGAGGGACACAACATCTGATTGGCTGCCTAAGGTTCTCCGAGTTTCTTCGAATCGTCAGATTCATTTGTCATTCTGTGTATGAATCACTGCGCAATTCACTGAGAATTAACCAACCAAGATCGTGACGACTATCAGTACTAAACGTTTGCCTCAGAAAGGAAATGCTACTCACTGCGTAGCTTTCGGCCGCTGTCCCGCAGCCTTCGCATATATATGCTGAACAGGAGAGCGCTGGCTTCAGTGAACGCCACGCTTGCCAGTCAGATGCTGTTGCTTGCCAGATTGTTTGGCCCGGTGTCGTAGAATATTTCGGAACCAGGATAAATCGGAACCGGTTCACAAAAATCCTAGGATATTTCGGAACCATTCCCATTTATCCCGCACCTGGCGGCAGGATATTTCGGAACCACCTTCTAGATGCTTTCGTATGATTTTCTGAGTTTCTAGAAGGTTTCAATCAGCGTTTACACTGTGTACACTTTTTTTGTAATTCATAAACATGAAGATAAACAGGTAGGCGAGAAGAGATGTATTGTACAACCGCCTTCTGGACGCTCTGAAGGAGTAGGCTATGGCGTCAAGAAGTTTATACCAGTCACTAGGTTGGTCTTGGACTGATTTCCTCAGAGCTGTAAGGGTGCTGGCTTTTCTGGCGTTCACAAAGTCCATTGGCCTGTTTAGAAAAAGTCGTAAAGTCAAAAGTGTATGTCGGCTAATGACCTTCTAGACGGTTCCGAAATATCCTGGTGGTTCCTAAATATCCTGCTACTAGAGTCAGGATTAATCGGAATGGTTCCGAAAAATCCTGCCACCAGGGCCAGGATAAATCGGAATGGTTCCCATTCGTCCGGTTCCGAAATATCCTGCGACACCGGGCCCGCCATCTTCGCCGTCTTTCCACATCCCTCTCCTCGCTCGAGTCCACTAGTGTGGCCGTCTTTCCACATCCCTCTCCTCGCACGAGTCCACTAGTGTGGCCGTCTTTCCACATCCCTCTCCTCGCACGAGTCCACTAGTGTGGCCGTCTTTCCACATCCCTCTCTTCGCACGAGTCCAGTAGTGTGGCCGTCTTTCCACATCCCTCTCCTCGCACGAGTCCACTCGTGTGGCCGTCTTTCCACATCCCTCTCCTCGCACGAGTGCACTAGTGTGGCCGTCTTTCCACATCCCTCTCCTCGCACGAGTGCACTAGTGTGGCCGTCTTTCCACATCCCTCTCCTCGCACGAGTGCACTAGTGTGGCCGTCTTTCCACATCCCTCTCCTCGCACGAGTCCACTAGTGTGGCCGTCTTTCCACATCCCTCTCCTCGCACGAGTCCACTAGTGTGGCCGTCTTTCCACATCCCTCTCCTCGCACGAGTCCACTAGTGTGGCCGTCTTTCCACATCCCTCTCCTCGCACGAGTCCACTAGTGTGGCCGTCTTTCCACATCCCTCTCCTCGCACGAGTGCACTAGTGTGGCCGTCTTTCCACATCCCTCTCCTCGCACGAGTGCACTAGTGTGGCCGTCTTTCCACATCCCTCTCCTCGCACGAGTGCACTAGTGTGGCCGTCTTTCCACATCCCTCTCTTCGCACGAGTCCACTAGTGTGGCCGTCTTTCCACATCCCTCTCCTCGCACGAGTCCACTAGTGTGGCCGTCTTTCCACATCCCTCTCCTCGCACGAGTCCACTAGTGTGGCCTGTTTGTGGAGGTTTTTCCAATGATTTTCCTAATGTTAAAAATTCAAATAACTTTCCCAACTCACGAAAGAGCGACACCCGAAAACATGAGTAGAAGTGCGTCTTTACACGACACACGTGTGAAAACTCTCTTCTTAATTGTATACGCTCTCGGGCATGCACGCAAGCACACACACACGTACACGCAAACACACACTCGTTCAGACAAATACGTAAACGCACACACACATAAACCCACACTCAAACAGGCATGCACACATATAAGGCACGTACGTACACACACGTACGCGCGTGAGCGCCCACGCATACACACACATACACACACTAACATACTCGTACATACGCACAAGTAGATGCACACACACACACACACACACACACACACACACACACACACACACACACACACACATACACACAAACACACGCGCAGACACACACACACACGCATTCACGTATACACCCACACACCACATATACACACGCTTAAAGCATACACACACACTGACACACACACAGGTACACGCAGGTAAATGCACACATACAGATGCACAGACACACACTCACACGCATTCATTTACACACACACGCTTACACATACACATTCACGCACGCTCGCACAATCTATCTCTCACACACACACACACACACACACACACACACACACACACACACACACACACACACACACAAACAGACGCACGCGCATGTACACATACACATATACACAAACACACCATGCACATATACATGCACACACACACACACACACACACACACACACACACACACACACACACACAAACAGACGCACACGCATGCACACATATACACATACACGCATATACACAAACACACCCTGCACATATACATGCACACACACATACACGTAACACACACACACACACACACACGTGTGCACACGTACATACGCACATGTACACACACTGGTGAGAGAATAAAAACATGTTGCGAGGACTCCTGCGAGATATGGTAAAGGCAACTCCAATCCTACCAGCATGCCCTGCGTTCGTCACGTGAACATCCGCCATTGTTTTTTCAGGTGCGTATATCCTTCCCGCCCGCACTACGGCCACGTGACTTCCTGAGTTGGAATCACGTGACCCGGTTTAGAAATGGAGACGGGAGCTCTTCACTCCATGAAGGATGAATGTTCTGTCTTTGTTTTATCACGTGACGAGTGACGTGAGAACCGGTGTGACGGTTGACATGGAGGAGGTGTATGACAGGACGGATGCAGGGGCGGTTGGAGTTTGTTTTCTTAATCTGCAATGACGTTTTCCTCCGTATCTCCGCCAAGAGAGTACATGCTGAGAAACTCCATGTGACCGTTACAAACGGTAATAACAAACAATTAATATAATGCCATTAGTTTCGACTGAATTGACCAACATTTATGGAAGTAACACAATGTACCCGCCCTGAGCAATTCTTTCGCTGTACAGAAGGAAGAGGTTTGCTTCAATCGCTTAATTTTAATAACTTATTTATGCGGCCCACAACTCGGTTACAAAAATGATGGTATAATTTAAAAAGTCATCAAGGAAGTTTTGGTAGGTTGATTTGGCTAGTTGGTTTGGTTTGGTTTTGTATGTTTAGCTTTGATTTGGTTTGGTTTGGTTTGGTTGGTTGGTTGTTTGGTCGGTCGGTCATTTGGTTGGTGGGTTGGTTGGTTATAAAGGTTGACCGATAGCATACAATGCTGGTTTTCAAAACTACTTTACTATCGTCTGCATCGAAAAGGAGAAGCCCAACGCGATTAATCTTAGTCTGAGGAATGGAAATGTGTGCAAGTTTGAAATCAGCAAAACTACTTTAAGTTGTGTTTCCATAGTAGTAATTTCTTAACGTGCAATACATCCACACAATTCATCATGCCTTAAAATAATGTTTTCGATTTTGGGTATGTGTTCAAAACATGGTTTAACACGAAATTTTGCTTATTCTACCTCTTACACTTTTCGCAAGCGTGGGAAAAAGAAACCGCTTTTTGGTTCGTTATCGACACAAACTTATCACCCTTGCTCTGTTTGTCTGTGACAGAACCTTCCAGCTGAGTCGCTGATAATTCGTTCAAACTGAGACACAGAAGGATCTGCACCGAATTTGATATTTTACTCGATTCAATAAGCGGAACCATCGCTACGTAAACTTGTTTAATTTCATGTTTTAAATCCACCAATAAGGTTTGTGTTTTTTTACGTCAACAGAAAGATCCTTACACTCTTTTGTGAAAAAAGTGTCTGATTGCATAATACTCCACCTCTTTATTATTCTGATTCTGTACTACATGGACTTGTAGTGTAGGCCTACGGTTTCGCTGTAAATGGGTTTTTTCCATCCATACCTAGAATGCTGGTTCATTGGCCATAGAGGAAATTCCTTTGAACAAGGAACTAATTAGATTGCTGGTACTCCGTGACTTCTCGTTGCTGGTACTCCGTGACTTCTCGTTGCTGGTACTCCGTGACTTCTCGTTGCTGGTACTCCGTGACTTCTCGTTGCTGGTACTCCGTGACTTCTCGTTGCTGGTACTCCGTGACTTCTCGTTGCTGGTACTCCGTGACTTCTCGTTGCTGGTACTCCGTGACTTCTCGTTGCTGACAGAGCAATATTCGAACACCTAAAGTGCCGCTTTCTCGAAATATACACGTCTCAAACAGGTTTGACCCCTGCACGTGTCATTGTGTTTCTAGTACCATTTTGAAGGGAATTCTTTGCATTTTGTAAAGACAAAAAGAAAATTAATCGTCTGACCTATTGGACAGACTCATCGTGGGAGAACTGTCACATTGGTTTTGCATTTTGATACTTTCCCCTTCAGTAACCCAACAACAACGCGTCTCAAGAGGATTTCATCTGGGTGCTTTTGTTTCATTTTAATTTTTCTTTTGTTCCGTCCTTCATTTTATTTTTAAAAGTTTGACTGACATTCAAAATGCAGTATGCGTGATCAGAAAGACACAACTGCCGGAAGAAAACAAAAGTTTCTCATTACGCTTGCTCTGAGGCCTCGTGCGAGCGCTGTAGGTGTGCGTCGCTAGTCAGGGGAGAGAACTCTTTTAGCCGTCGATTTCCCGTTGCTTCGCGTGCCAAGCACTGCTCACGAGCTCCGTGGCACGTGCGATGTATAAATCAAGGCCCGCCTCGGTGATCAGAGGGTACTCTACCCACCCACCCCTCTCACCATCCTGTATCCTTCCCTAACCCCCTTTTCTACCCCCCACCCCACCCCCTCAAACGGCAGTCAGAGGGTAAAGGGTTGTCGACTGCTGTTGATGCGGGTATCAGGTGCCCTCCCCTTAATACCCTCCACTTGCCATCTCTCTTCCACACGTGCACGACTCGATGGCGAAAGAAAGGTTCAGAAAAACGGAAAAAAGGTTTTAAAAATTTATTTCGACCTAAGCTCCTTCCTTGTGATGAACCAAATGTCGATTCATGTCAAACTGGAGAGAGAGAGAGATGCAGTCGAATATGCATGAAATACATATCAGAAAGGGAAAAAAAATAGTTTTTTTTAAAATAACCATGCGTTCCTTTCTTTTGATCAACCATGTCGATATCTATAAAACTAAAATGAGAGATTCACTCGTTTACCACGTGAAACACGGTATGAAACATAGCGAAACTGCCTGGAGTCAATGAGAAGCGTAGAAACGTCCCCCAAAAAATTACAGGACATCACTGATCACAAGGTGAGGATGAAACAGAGGCAGACGAAACAACCAACAGGACGACACGCTGTAGCGGCAGCAAGAGGAGAAGCAGCGCACTCGGAATAGGGAAATAGGCACCACAGGCAAGAGAGGCAGGCCTCCCAGACTATGGATTTGCAATCCACGCCAATCCCAATGGCGGTTTCTGTAGTAACTCAAAGTCATCTCTGTCATCACACAGGAGTCGGCTTCAAATTGGGACGAAAAGCAAACCGTGTCTGATTTTGGAAATGGTTGTGTTACAAGGACTGAATCAGAGAGACGGAGAGAGAGAGAGAGAGAGAGAGAGAGAGAGAATGAATGAATGAATGGATTCACTTTATCAAATCACGGTAATCATATAGGCGGAGATGCCTATCTTACATTTAGCACTGGAACACACACACACACACACACATGCACACACACACACGCGCGCGCGCACACGCACGCACACACATACACATTCTCACTACAACAAAAATAAGTTAATTTGACGCCTACATTCAGAGATCTGAACCAAAAGGAAATTTATTCGTAGGCCGACAACCTGCTGAATTACCTTTGTACAAGAAACAGCAATATATTAATCCTACATAATTCTGCGAATGAATGTTTCAGCAAAATACAGTTATGTCATGGCTACAGCTACGGACAAAAATAGCGACACTAGGGTCAAATGTTATATTTCACTTCTATGAGATTCAAGGCGAGAGAGAGAGAGAG
The DNA here is from genome assembly GCA_034096865.1 of Theodoxus fluviatilis. Taxonomy (NCBI): domain Eukaryota; kingdom Metazoa; phylum Mollusca; class Gastropoda; order Cycloneritida; family Neritidae; genus Theodoxus; species Theodoxus fluviatilis. The sequence continues at coordinate 11,678 of JAWQFJ010024150.1, read as the reverse complement.
AGAGAGAGAGAGAGAGAGAGAGAGAGAGAGAGAGAGAGAGAGAGAGAGAGAGAGAGAGAGAGAGAGAGAGAGAGAGAGAGAGAGAGAGAACGAACGAACGAACGATTTTATTTGTTAGGCCACCAGCCTATCACAACCTAATTGTTCGAACATCTCAACGGTTGTTTTTAAGGCCTCTTGTCTTCTTCTAAAGGCATAATGTAGATACATCGCAACTGACCTCATGAGATGGACATCATCTGTACGTAATAAGTCAGTGATACCTACGCGATAACCTCTGTCAAACAAATCATAAATATACTTCTGTCTGAGGTCTTCGTAGGCGGGACACCAGAGCAAGAAATGTAGTTCTTCCTCGTCCTTTTCACCGCATGACGGACAAAGCAGTGTTCTGGTGGAATCATTAACGAAACGATATTTATGTATGTACAGCTCAGTGATTCCCGCACGAAAACGGACAATAACATCTCTGAATATTTGTTTGTCGATGAAATACAGATACTGCTCCCTGAAGAGAGCAGATTTGAACTGATTATAAAAGGTATACCTTGAGCTACTTCTAAGAATGCCAGACCATTCCTGTTTGTACTCCATAATAAGACGCTCCCTCAGATCCCTCAAGAACTGCCTTTCATTCTCTACATGTTGCCTTTCCTCCAATGATTGCCAAAATTGTATTTATGTAATATACCTTTTATATGACTTGCCCAGTTACTCTTTCCAGACAACAACATATTATACACTTTGCGAGGATATCTAGTATTGTCCATTCTCAAGATCCTTAACCAATACTTTAGTGCTCGCAATCTAGCATTGATGTACAAAGGGTACCTGCCTGTCTCTCCGTATGCAATTGCATTTGGTGTCTGAGGTGGTAGATGTAAAAACCGCTTCAATGCTTGAAGATGGACATTCTCTATATCAGGGCAATCATTTATACCCCACACCTCCGCAGAATACATAATAACTGGTAAAACTTGTGCATCAAAAAGTTTGAAAAAAATATCTGGCGACACACATCCAAGTTTTCTACAGCATTTGTTAACCTGGAGTAAACCGGCTTTGGCTCTTTGTGCCAGATCTAGCTGTAGCGTTCTGTACGACAGCCGTGTAGAAAAGATTACACCGAGGTATTTATATTCATTTACAACTTCCAGTTGCTTCCCATCCAAAAACCACCTTTCGTGCTCAGCAAGAAAGCCACCATTGCGAAAAACCACAACTTTTGTTTTGTCAGAGTTGACCTGTAGGCCAAGTTTACGTGCTTCCTTTACCAGTACGTTCAGCTGGTTTTGCAGTCCAACTATGGTGTCTGAGATAAGTACAACGTCATCAGCGAACAAAAGGAGGAATACCGAGACAAACTCAGGCATGAGTTGTACTCCATGTTTTCCATTTTCACTTACTTTCCTCGCTACATATGAAATTAATAAGGAAAAAATTATCGGGCTGGCTTTGCAGCCTTGTTTTAGGCCCCGTTTACTCTCGAATGAAGCACTGCACTGACCATTGCTTCTGACACAGTACCATACTGAGGAGTACATGCCTTGAAGCATCTTAAGCTTTACCTTTCATCCCATACAATTTCAACACCTTCTACATTGCTTCTCTGTCCACTGTATGAAACGCCTTTTTGAAGTCCACAAATGCTGAGAACAACTTCCGCTTCCTGCTCAAGTACCTCTGTATGATACAATTAAGGATGTACACATTATCAACTGTTGAGTAACCCTTTCGAAAACCAACTTGTTCTTCTGCAATCAGGTTGTTTGAATCCGCCCAAGACACAATTCTATCAGTACATAATAATTGAGGTGAACAGAGACAGAAAGAGAGAGACACACACACACACACAGACAGGGAGAGAAAGACAGAGAGACAGAGAGAAAGACAGAGAGAGACAGACAGAGAGAAAGAGAAAGAGAGAGAGAGGGAGAGAGAGACAGAAAGACAGACAGACAGACAGACAGACAGACAGACAGACAGACAGACAGAGAGACAGAGAGATACAGAGAGGGACATAGAGAGACAGAGAAAGGAAGAGAGAGAGAGAGAGAGAGAGAGAGAGAGACAGACAGACAGACAGGCAGAGACAGACAGACAGACAGACAGACAGACAGACAGACAGACAGACAGACAGACAGACAGAGACAGAGAATCAGGGACAGAGAGTCAGAGACATAGACCGAGAGAGAGAGAGAGAGAGAGAGAGAGAGAGAGAGAGAGAGAGAGAGAGAGAGAGAGAGAGAGAGAGAGAGAGAGAGAGAGAGAGAGAGAGAGAGAGAGAGACTTCCCCTCTAAGATTCAAAACAGTGGGTAAAATAGCACGGCACTAAACGGGCGTAACTCTTTATCTTCTCTCTTTCATCGGTATGCTAAGTCTGAATCGCTATCAGGCGCAGTCAAATCTGCATTCGTTTCTCGTTTTCTCTCGTTGCATAAGCTGCCGTGATTTCAGTCCTGTTCACGCACTGTAGCTCCTCTTTACGAGAGAACTCCGTTAATCAGATGAAGTCGTTGTTCTCTTTACAAGCTTTGAATAAGACATACGTAATTTCCAGAGTAAAACCTCTGTGCGTGACAGGCGACATAATTCCGTAATCTTTGGCCGCGAATGTTAATAAAGCGTCAATGATGAGGGAGTTTTCCTTTTCAAGTCAAACGCGACTTCGTCGGCCTGTCAACTGTAGAGTGCAACAGATATCTCGAAGTCTCTCAACTTCGACCGAACGTGACAAATTCAAGCTGAAACCAGAGACTGGAAGCGTTGCAACGCATTCCTTGTTTTACCGATTAGCGTGGTTCAGACAATGAGGGACGCGTGTGTTTGCGCGATTTAGACTTTCGTGGGGGCAGTTTACCAGCCTGTGGAACTTTACGATGCCTGCAATAGACGACGCACCCAGTCCATGAGTGGGATTTGAGAACAGTAAAGATTTGGGTTCGATTGCACCATGCGCACCAACTTATCCAAATCCAATGCAAATACATGTATAACCACTCTGAAAGTCGAATGTCTCAGACACAATTACATTTGAAATGTTTGTCATCGACTTCGCAGTTGTGGTCGTCGTTGTTGTTTCTCCCTCCCCCCCCCCTCCCTCCCTCCCTCCCCCCCCCCTCCCTCCCTCCCTCCCTCCCTCCCTCCCTCCCTCCCTCCCTTTCTTCCTCCCTCCCTCCCCCCCCCTCCCCACCCCTCCCTCCCTCCCTTCCTCCCCCCTCCTCCCTCCCTTCCTCCCCTCCCTCCTCCTTCCTTCCCTCCCTCCCTCCCTCCCTCCCTTCCTCCCTCCCTCCCTCCCTCCCCCCCCCCTCCCTCCCTCCCTCCCTCCCTCCCTCCCTCCAACCCCCCTCCCTCCCCCCCCCCCCCCTCCCTCCCCCCCCCCTCCCTCCCTCCCTCCCTCCCTCCCTCCCTCCCCTCCTCCCACCCCCTCCCCCCTCCTCCCTCCCTCCCTCCCTCCCTCCCCCCCCCCTTCCTCCCTTCTTTTTTTGTTTCTTTATCTATGTCTGTCTGTGTGTCTGTCTGTGTGACTGTCTGTGTGTCTGTCTGTCTGTCTGTCTGTGTGTCTGTCTGTCTGTCTGTCTGTCTCTCCTTTCTTTTTTCTTTCTTTTTTCTTTCCTTCTTTCTCTCTTCCTTTCTTTCCTTCTTTCTTTCGTATCCTCCTCCTCCTCCTCCTCCTCCTCCTCCTCCTCCTCCTCCTCCTCCTCCTCCTCCTCCTCCTCCTCCCCTCATCCTCCTCCTCCTCCTCCTCCTCCTCCTCCTCCTCCTCCTCCTCCTCCTCCTCCTCCTCTCCCATCCTCCTCCTCCTCCTCCTCCTCCTCCTCCTCCTCCTCCTCCTCCTCCTCCTCCTCCTCCTCCTCGACGTCCTCCTCCTCCTCCTTGTCGGCCATTTCGAAATATAATTATGTGGATATTTCATATCGAGCTTACTAACTGCAACTGAGAGCAAAAATGCTGCCGTCTTTACATCAGCTGTCACTGTGTGAGCAGGCCACGGAGTAAGACAAATGGGCTCTCTAAAAATGATCTACAAACACTCTTATCGTTTGTTTTTTAAACAAATAAAAGTATACAGAGAGGAATCAAAGGTAGCATGAGTGTGTGTGTGTGTGTGTGTGTGTGTGTGTGTGTGTGTGTGTGTGTGTGTGTGTGTGTGTGTGTGAGGCACAGAGAGAGAGAGAGAGAGAGAGACAGACAGACAGACAGACAGACAGACAGACAGACAGACAGACAGACAGACAGACAGACAGACAGACAGACAGAGACAGACAAACAGACAGACAGACAGACTGACACACAGACAGGCAGACAGACAGGCAGATACATAGACAGACATACAGAGAAAGAGAGAGATAGACAGAGAAAGAGAGAGATAGACAGAGAGATACACAGAGAGAGACATACAGAGAAAGAGAGATATATAGACAGACAAAGAGAGAAAGAGAAAGAGAAAGAAAGAGAAACAGACAGACAAGCAGACAGATAGACAGAGATATACATAGAGAGAGTGACATACAGAGAAAGAGAGATAGACAAACAGAGAGATACATAAAGAGAGAAAGACAGAGAAAGAGAGATAGACAGACAGATACATAGAGAAAGACATACAGAGAAAGAGAGAGATAGACAGACAGAGAAAGAGAGAGAAAAAGAGAGAGAAAAAGAGAGAGAAACAGAGAGAGAAAAAGAGAGAGAAAGAGAGAGAGAGAAAGAAAAAGAGAAAAAGACAGAGAAAGAAAAAAAGAGAAAGAGAAAAAGACAGAGAAAGAAAGAAAGAGAAAGAGAGAAAGAGAGAGAGGAGAGAGAGAGAGAGTGAGAGAGAGAGAGAGAGAGACAGAGAGAGAGAGAGAGAGAGAGAGAGAGAGAGAGAGAGAGAGAGAGAGAGAGAGAGAGAGAGAGGAGAATGCATGAACACTTCGTGAAGACCCAAATTCTGAATCAGTAGATTAGAGTACCAAATATATAAAGGAGAGAAGAAAAAGAAAAAAAGGAAACAGGGTGACTGTAGAAACCTCAGGAGGAGGGCGACAGATATGCACAGCATGTACCTGGACATCATTTCAATTCGAGTCTCCACGTGTTGATCACGACAGTCCAACTCAGCAGCGTGAATTGAGCGGATGACTGCAGACCGCAGGGAGGTAATTTGCCCATTTTCGACTCGAGTTTCTCTCCACGCTCTGGTCATCACTGGTGGAGGGCTCTCTGCTGGCTTATCAGTCTGCCCGCACTGTCATACATCACCCACCGGTCACCTCGCCATGACAACAATTGTCACCCCCTCCCCCTCATTCCTCGCCCCTCCCCCTCCCCCCTCCCTTCCACTCCCTCTCTATTACATCCCACTAACCCGGCCCGAACCTGCCCCACCCCTCCCCTCCTCTCCCCGTGGAACTGTTCATTGCAACTCATGACTGTCCCCATGTCTGTTGTCGAATTCGACTTTGGAACTTAAACTGTCGGTACTATTCAAACTATGCAGTTGTCCTGAAAACGGACGTGGACTTTGGAATGAGCATCATCGTCTGGCATGACCGGGTCCCATGCTGCGTCGCTTGTGCTTCCGTCAAACTCGCGTGTAGTAGTTTGAAGCTTGCGAAATTTTTTCTCTCGACTATATTACTTGGTTTCATTTGAAGGCACGAGATTCATATCCCTGGCAGATTTGTGAAGCAGTGGTGTGTGAGTGTGTGTGTGTGTGTGTGTGTGTGTGTGTGTGTGTGTGTGTGTGTGTGTGTGTGTGTGTGTGTGTGTGTGTGTGTGTGTGTGTGTGTGAGTGTGTGTGTGTGTGTGTGTGTGTGTGTGTGTGTGTGTGTATGTGTGTGTGTGTGTGTGTGTGTGTGTGTGTGTGTGTGTGATTGTGTGTGTGCTTGTGTGTGTGTGTGTGATTGTGTGTGTGTGTGTGTGTGTGTGTGTGTGTTGGGGAAGAGGAAGGTGCGTGCATGCGTGCGTGCGTGCGTGCGTGCGTGTAGCGGCCAAAACAGTAACCTGGCCAAAACAGTAACCGGAAGTCATCGCAGAGTTATCTGCTCGGGACGTGCTGAGAATTCCACTCTAAAAAGAGACGGCACCCGCCACTCCGCCTGACTGACTTGGCACGCCCGGGGAGTTATGCTAAGATCCGGCCGCGTAAATATATCTGCGTTTTGTGACAAACGTCTTTCTCGGCGGTACTGTACTCCATGCACCTTAACGGTGCGCGTGATTCGGGTGTAATCTTAAGCTAAACGACGTTTATTGGCGCTGCTGAAATGGTCGAAGTCGGAAACATTCGGAACGTCGTTTAGCTTAAGATTACACCCGAATCACGCGCACCGTTAAGGTGCATGGAGTACAGTACCGCCGAGCAAGACGTTTGTCACAAAACGCAGATATATTTACGCGGCCGGATCTTAGCATAACTCCATGGGCGTGCCAAGTCAGTCAACGGTCGCGTTTTATAAAACCAGACTACAAACAGACTACAGGGAGGTGACTCCCATATTATTTCCGGCAGGGGAGACGGCTTTACACGGGGAAAAACTTTTTTGAACGCTACATCATGTGTTAAACTACACAAATGCACCAAAAACTCGTAAAGCAACTAATGCGTCGTTTGTCGGAATATATTCCATGCGAAGAACAGGTGCAGGAGCGGTAAATTGCATAAAGCACGTCCCTCGCAGATAACTCTGCGATGACTTCCGGTTACTGTTTTGGCCAGGTTACTGTTTTGGCCGCTACAGTGCGTGGATGCGTGCATGCGCGCGCGCGAGGTGTGTGTGTGTGTGTCTGCACATATACTTTGCAGGTGTTGTTTTATATTGCCTGTTCAGTAACACTGTTGTCAGATTCCATGTTTACTGGAGCCACCAGTGTTAGTCCTTGATCTATAATTACTTTTACAGTCACGTTTTCCATGTTACGAACTTTTGCAAGGCTATGAATCAGGAAGACTCGCACTTTTAATCGACACGATTCCTGTTTCTGCCGTCTTGGTCACAACTCTTCTGCCGTCGTGGCCAGTTCCAAATATGTAACAGTGCATTGAGTTTCGTTGCCTCGAGTATCATTGCACTGAGTATCATTGCACTGAGTTTTGTTGCATCGAGTATCATTCTACTGAGTACCATTGCATTGAGTTTCGTTGCATTGGGGCATGTCCTACGATCAAGAGATAAGTGAAACCCTTCTACGCAATGTTATTCGTATTATCTCCTTTGTAAACAATAATTCAGACCATACGTTGCGAGTGTGCAAAACTGCGAGAAATTCTACTGCATTCAAAAATGTTTATTTAAGGACCCTCGTAATGAGATTCGATTAATTCTTCTGAGAAAATGCCAATCAAAAGCTTACAAGTTTCAGTGGAAGTGTGTGTTTATGTGTCATGAAAACGTAGGTGAATCAGTCGTCGATAGATGTTATACGTAGGCGCAACATATAGAAAAACAACGAAGAATATGTACTGTGTGCGACTATACATGTACATTACGCCGTGTCATACAGGGATGCAGATGCATTACTAATCGAAACATAATCAAAGTTTCTCAGTGACCATAACTGCTCTGTAGAGATCAAATACTATGCAATAGGTCGAAGTTGTCCAGGATTATGAGCTCCTTTCAACACGAAATGAAAGTTATTCATGACCGATACTCACCCTCTTCCCTTCATTGTATTGCACACAGATCCAGTTTTCTCATGAATACTCTTCAGTCTGTTGCAGAGGGAGTTTTAAAGACAATTTTGATCTGCTTGTGGTTTCCCTTGTCCTTTTAGCCAGCCTAAACGTCTGCGATGAAATTATTGTTGAATGAATCGAAAATAAATATTTTTTATCACTGTCAGGAATTGTCTAAGTCTATCTTTATCGAGCCAGCTTTTCTCAGCAAAACATGCAAACACCTCAGTCTAGTGCAGTTTTCTGTTGCCCTTTGGACAGCATACATACCTGCAGGGTGTAAGTTGTCGCTGCGTCTGTCCCAACCAAAAACATAAATCTCATTCACTTCTGAGCCGTACATTGTGTTGCATATTCTAGCTCAAATATTGGCCGCTTAAAGAAAAAAAAGCTTTACAAAACGTATAGTCTAGTTGTTTTCAGTTGCCGTTCCGAAAGCCTACTGGTCTACGGGAAGCACACTGTGTTGCGTCTGGCGCTTTCCTGCCGTGCGTGGAGGCTGCTTCAGCATCATCTACCTGGGCGTGGAAATGAGGGCCGGCCAGTCACGGCAGATGCGGCTGGCTTCGTACTTCCCGTATTTACCACGCCGTAGCACAGGAGGCAGGACACCGATGGAAACGACCATCCTCTTCAGCGTCTGTGATGTATTTCCCCCATGGCATCTGCGAGCCTGTCCCTCTAGCCGCCCCCTGATGAGGGGACTAATTAGCCATGAGGGCGAAAGGGCAAAGTTCGCGGCTAATTCTCCGAGGAGGAGGCGGGCAGAGATTTGTTTCCATGCCGGGTAGAAATGGGCCCCACTCACCCGAGGATAAATTATGCAACCTGGACGGGTGCTTGGGCAATGGAGCTAAACATCCTCTGGAGAGGACGGTCTGGCGAGAGAAAAAGCCCAAAGGCCTGGCCTTCTGGCCCTGTCGCTGCTGTTTTTCTTTTACTCCAAAAGGCTCCTCGATAAATTTGTTTAAAACGGGACCCTGGAGTTTCAGTGTCTCGTTGCACGTGAAAGCGGCGGCAGAGATGGTGGTACCCGCATATCGGCACTGGGTAGGCACCCCGCCAACACACCCTGATTAGGCACCTCGACACCCCTCCTGTCTCTCCTACCACTTACAGCCCCGTCTCCCCACCCACCCCTACCCCCTACTCAGCCACAGGCATTAGGCTTCGCTGTACAAGAGATAGGGGCGCCTTTTTCACAACAGCAGCCGCCTCCACCAGAGTTGGGTCGGAGCTGACGCCGACGTTTTCTTCCACAGTTAAACATCCTTTGTTTGCTGGAAACTTCCACGAAAAGTTCGTGTGCTGACGAAATGAGGAAGCAGAGGAGGCAGGTGGAGAAGAAGCGGCAGCAGACGAAGTGTAACAAGAGAACAAGATGAAGGAACCGGAGAAAGAAAAGGAGCTGGAAAAAAAGTGGGTGGGAGGAACAGAGGGAAAAATTGTTGCAATAGAAGACAGAGCAGGAGGAACAGCAGCAGGAACACAGAAGTAGAAAAAGCACAGGTTTAAAGAAAGAAGATATGAAGAAACACGAACTATTTCAGAAACATCGTGCATGAAACACAACAAGTAGATTCAATAGGAGAAATGAAGAGACGAGATGCGAGAGGGGGGAAAAAGAGAAGAAAAGAAGAAATGAAAACAGTTTTGTTGAACGCCTCTGGAAACACATTTGTCTTGTGAAACGCAACAAGAAACGAGTCGACACTTGTAGCCGCTCACTGTAGACAAGGCAGAATCTGAATAATGTATTTAAGTTATTGGCATATGACTAAATGACAAATGAATAGAATTGAGGAAGAAACTTGTTGTGTGTGAAGTAAAAATAAAGACAGGGAGAATGATGGTGAAGGGCGAAGAAGACCGGAAAAGACAACGAAAAACTGGTGATGTCATGAGAAATTTAAAAAACAGATTTGAATATGACGTCAACTACAACGAAAGAGCTGTGGTTGGAACAAGGGCAGTCGAGTCTGTGCGGGACTGCCAGAGACGGGCAAGGGGAAGGAACCACAACTAAGGGACAAAGCCAAAATGGTAATGATGACGATGACGCGGCACGTCAGTGATAAATCAACAGGAAAGACGCCGACTCAGAGGGCAAGACACCAGCACTTCATGCAGATGCACCTTTCCTGGTGTCCGTCAGCTTCTGCAGGACCACCAAGTCATCCGTCGCCTTTCACCTACAGCCACGCGCATCCCTTTGTTACAAAAGGACATCATTTCCGAATCAATAAACCACCCATCACCAGCACTTAATCCGTCCTCCAAGATGTCAGCCCTCCGTCCTTTGCTCTGACCACTGGTCAGTTGACACGTTGAGAGGGTGACGGGAGGTCCGGTGACGCGAGAAATGGCTGCCCCGGCTATTGTCCAGGCAAATTGAGAGACAGCGAGGCGCATCCACCGCGACCTGTGGCGCCCTCTACCACAATGGCCGCCATAGGATGGACAACGATGACCGTTGCCGGACAGTAGCCGGTGGCCCCGGAAACAGCTTCCTCTGCGCCCTGAACAGTGTCCACCCTGTGCTGGACAAGCTGAGGGCAGCTTGCCTCGACACCGGTGCGATGGGAATTAATGATGAGGGCAGCTTGCCTCGACACCGGTGCGATGGGAATTAGTGACACACCGACTTGAGCCGCCCATCCTTCCTGCCACCTGCGCTTGTCATCGCCATGCAAACTTCTGCTGGGTTGTTGCATTACTGCAATCGAAAAACTGTTCTCTATAGCGAGTGTCCCTATTGAATAGTGCTTCATTACTGATGATGAAATGTTTCCGGATGAAAGTTTTAAAGAACACACTGTAACTTCGGAGGGGAAAACCCCGCATGTTTGCAAATGCATTGGGTTGAACTTGTTAAAACTAATGTTTGTTTGGTTTACATCAGTCTTGGGTTACAAGTGGAATATCACTTGTTTATTGTTGAAGATCTGTATCTGATTCATATTTTTATTGTGTGTCATCGGCTGACAAAATAAACAACAACCGTCTCGTCTGTTCAATATCCTCAAACTTTGCAGTCATATGGGGGCGTATATGACCTGTTATTGATCCCTCCAGGTTTACTGGAGGTCCTACAGACTTTATCCCTCCAGGTTTACTGGAGGTCCTACAGACTTTATCTGTCTGTGTGTGTGTGTGTGTGTGTGTGTCTGTCTGTCTGTCTGTCCCGTCTCCACGGCCTATATCTCAAAAACTACTGGACGGATTTCCTTGAGATTTTGCACACTGACTGGAAGTTAGGTCCCATTCAATATTATCAAATTTTCAGAATCGAGGTTTGAAAAGAAAGTGACTTTTTTACATTTTGGTGTTTCATTGAAAACAATTCAACAGACTCCATTTTGCAAAATTTGTGACGTGATCATTTGACGTCGTATAACGTGACGTCATTTGCGAGGAGATTTTTGAAGGAGGGTGAATAGAATAGAATAGAATAGAATTCGTGACGTCATTTGCGAGGACAGAGAATGATTTAGATAGATATGTCCTCAGATGTCTTAGGCCGCAAGGCCTTTATCTGATCTTTTGATCAGTACTTATGGCTACTCTCACTCTCTCTGTCTCTCTCTGTCTCTCTCTCTCTCTCTCTCTCTCTCTCTCTCTCTCTCTCTCTCTCTCTCTCTCTCTCTCTCTCTCTCTCTCTCTCTCCCACCCACCCTCTTACTCTCATTCTCTCTTCCCTTCCTCCCCTTTTCCCAGCTCCCCTCCCCCCCCCCCTCTCTCTCTCTCTCTCTCTGTCTCTCTCTCTGTCTCTCTCTCTGTCTCTCTCTTCTCTGTCTCTCTCTGTCTCTCTCTGTCTCTCTCTCTCTCTGTCTCTGTCTCTCTCTCTCTCTCTCTCTCTCTCTGTCTCTGTCTCTCTCTCTCTCTCTCTCTCTCACTCTTACCACATTTGAATATTTTGCCTCAAGGGCTGAATGTAAGTAAGAAAGGCAATACAGTAGTCGCCGCTTATAAAACACGCGGTTAATAAAAACAGCCGTTTTTTAAATACAGTTGGTA